>JADRCC010567113.1:0-15047 GCA_019843855.1 Hylomyscus alleni
TTCTGTGGGACCCATATACACAAATAAGTCTAGTGTGTCATCGAACGCCATTAATCCCAGCATTTAAAAGGTAGAGGCAGGTGGCTCTTGTCAGTTTTAAGCCAGCCCGGTCTATATAGTGAGAGTTCCAGTGTTGGGAGTGAGCCTAATGCTCATATAGAAATGCTAAATACTGGCTCCCACGATCTGTCCATCTCCTACTCCACCCTCCCAGTCCCCCAGTGAATTCCCTCAGACAACAAGCCTTTGTAATGTAAACCTTACCTCCCAGTTTAAAGGTATTGGTTAAATAAATGTGGCTACAGCCAGTAGCTAGGGAGAATAGAGGTAGGAGGGGTTTCAGTTACCGGGCTGGAGGTCACTGGTAGGAACCATGAAGAGAGAGAGAGGAAGAAGGAGAGAGAAAGAGAAAAAGGGAGGCCCCCAGGAGAGGAGATGGGGTCATGAACATGTGGCCAGAAGTGGACCCTGAAGACAGGCTGTTGAAAATAAGCAGCCAGGGTGAGACTTAAACTGCAGGTTCTTGGGGAACGAACACATCTGGGAATTGACAGTCTAGCATATAGAAAAATAAATTAAGGGTAATTCGCCCAGTAATTGTGCTAGAAGAGCTACTTTAAAAAAAAAAAAATCCAGTGTTGTATGAAAGGAGAGAAGGTTAGCACTCCCCTTGACAAGGATGGAAGAGGCCCTTGGGCCTAAAAAAAAAAAATCCAGCCGGGCGATGGTGGCACACGTCTTTAATCCCAGCACTTGGGAGGCAAAGGCAGGTGGATTTCTGAGTTGGAGGCCAGCCTGGTCTACAGAGTGAGTTCCAGGACAGCCAGGGCTACACAGAGAAACCCTGTCTCGGAAAAAAAAAAAAAAAAACCAAACAAAGAAAAAGATCCATAGGACTCTGTCTCAGTTATTGTGGGGCTGGCCAGGTCCTATTAATAACTGTGTTATTATATAACAAAATTAGCATTTACAACTCAGTGTGACTCTCAAAAAAAAAACAAAAAACAAAATTTTAAAAATAAGCACATAGTTTTTTGTTTTTCCCCTAATTTATAGCCAAAGTAGACTTTGTGTCTGCCCACCCAAGGAGCAGAAATGCTTCTAGTTTAGAACTAAGTTTTCCAGTGTGGGTGTCCTTGTGGTTTAGGGTCGTTGGGCTCGTAGCTGGAACAGTTGCAGTTGTCTGCTTAACTGGTTAATCACAATGCTGATCCACCCTGGTGTCCATTTAACAGTGGATGGTGTGTGGTGTGTGTGTGTATCTGGGTGTGTCCTTCATCAGATGCCAGACACTTTTTTTGAGACAGAGTCTCTTCCTTAGCTTGCAGCCTGCCAACTGGGAAAGGCTGGGCCGGCCATGGAGCCTTGGGGAAATCCATTTAACTCCACCTCCCCAGAGTGAATTACTGATGAGAACTATCAGTGCTTGGCCCTGGGGATCAAACGCAGGTCCCAGGCTTGTTCGTTAGTAAGCACTTACCCTCTGAGCTACCTCTCCAGTCCACGGACCCCTTTTGCATGTGATGTGGTAGTAGTGATGTGCGTGTGTGTGCTCACATACACATGTTGCCTGTCTCTGTCTCCCAGTACCAGGGTTACAGGCACATACAACCATACCTGACTTTTTATGTGGGTCCTAGCCTTCGAACTCAGGTCCTCCTGCTTTTACAGCAAGCCGCTTTACCTAGTGACCCTTCTCCCCAACCCCACGGACCACAGTGATGTTTCAGAACTTTCTTCAAATAATGTAGAAGGAATTTTCAAGGAAGAAGCAGACAAGGGAAATGTCTCACCTAAGGAACAGATCTCTGCGCCTCAGACAGCCTGGGGTACACTCACTTCAACAAAGGCCTGAGGTTTTTGATGAACCGTAGTACCATGATCTTTGAAAAAACACCTCAGCTGCTGGGCGGTGGTGGCGCATGCCTTTAATTCCAGCACTTGGGAGGCAGAGGCAGGCGGATTTCTGAGTTCGAGGCCAGCCTGGTCTACAGAGTGAGTTCCAGGATAGCCCGGGCTATACAGAGAAACCCTGTCTCGAAAAACCAAAAAAAAAAAAGAAAGAAAGAAAGAAAAAACACCTCAACGACTTAGATGCCTCTGGAACATGGGACTGTGATGGAATGCCTAAATTTAATGGGATTCAGCATTTCTGGGGTGGCAGAGACCAGAGAGTGGTACTGTGAGAGTTTGTCTTGTTCTCCTGACTGGACTTGTTCCCCTGACAGGATGACCTGGGAGACACACTCCTGGGCATGTCTGTTAGGGTGCCCCCCACCCTAACTTAAACTGAGGATACTAGCTCTATCCTGATTGTGGGTAACATCCTCCCATGGGTGGGGTCAGAGGTAGGATCAAATGCTAGCTGAAGACCAGTATTGATCTCTCTCCACCCAGGGGCCAGCATGCATCCCTCTCTGCCTCTAACTACAGTTTGGCCCCATAACTTCCCTGATAAGGTGGATTATTCCTACAGACCACCAACTAAAATAAGCCATTTCTCCCCTTTAAGTCGCTTTCGCCAGGCATTTGGTTTGCCACAGCCAGGAGAAAAGGTAACTGTAACTAACATAATTAGGTAGGGAAATCGACCCCCCAGGGGCCTCCTTTAACTTATTTAAGCTTGTTTATTTTAAGTGCCTTCTCAAACCCCCTGTCCCCTGGCAGGCAGGCTGACCCCCTGGCTCTGCAAACAGAAGAAAACAGCAAGCTATAAAAATATCTTTTATTTGCCTGAAGAAATTGTCATCTCCATCTTACTGTCTCCCTCTGCCCTTCCCGGAAGCTTCCAACCCACAAACAATCTGATGTAGGCCTAGAATGTTTTCAGCCTCTGAGACTGAAGGGTGAGAATTCGTTCACCCTCCCTAGTTCTTTCTGAGCTCTGGCTGGCTGGTTCAACTCAGCTGTTCTGGCTCAAACTCCTCTCCAACTTGACTGGTTCAATCTGGTTTCTCTTTTAGCCTCTGACTTTTTGCTCTCCTTGGCCTCATACTGACTCTGGCAATCTGTTCTAATCTTCTGGCTCCTTCTGTCTTCACCTGTGTCTAGCTTATTCTCTCTCTGCAACTTATGTCTGTACAACTCTTCCAGTAAAACTGCCTCACACCTCTCTCTCTCTCCCCCCCCCATCCTCTCTCAGTAGACTCTCCTTTCTCTCTGTTTTCATGAGAGTTGGACATATCTTATTCTATTAAATCTTTCTCTGATTTGTCACTTTGTCTGCCACTCAATTAGACATTGCTTTCACATGTGGACGCTAAGTTATTTCTCTGCTGGTGAAATGAGCCGACTCAAGACAGATTACATTATATTAAAGGCAGGACTGAGGCCAGGGAGTCGCCATGGGAAGGGAGAGAGAGGGGAGGGGGAAGAGAGAGTAAATAAAGCATACAGAGAGAGGGAGAGAAGAGAAAGGAAGAGAAGGTGAGAGGGAGAGAGTCTGGGAGCAGTACCAGAGACCAGAAGGTCTGGATTATTTAGTGAAGAGCCTCTGGGGGAAGGGAAGCCCAGCCCCTGGACTGGAAAATTCAGGGTTGGGGGCAGGGTCTGCCAGGTAGGGACTGAGGGATGCTGGGAGAACCTGGAGGCCCGGTCTGCTTTGGTATGTAAAATATGCACCTCAGTCCCTTGTCCTGAGGTTTGAAACCAAACAATGGGTGCTCCCTTGAACAAACTAAGTGCTGGGATTGAAGGCGTGCACCAGCATTGCTCTACTCTTTTTCATTTTATAGCATTTTAGTGTGTGTGTGTGTGTGTGTGTGTGTGTGTGTGTGTGTGTGTGTGTGCGCACGCGCGTCCACGTGCTATATGTATTATGAGTGCCCTCAGAAACTAGAAGTGGGCATTGATTGGAATCCCGAGGAGCTGGGATTTGAACTGGAGTCCTCTGTAAAGGCAGCAAGTGCTCTTATCTACCTGTCTCTCCAGCTCAGATGAAATCTTTCCTAAGGGATGTTTTTATAAAAGGAATTCCCATTTCCCAAAGAGGTCGCAAAGGCTTATCCCACCCTGTAAAAATGTCGCATGGAGTGGGGGTGGGGGGAGTTCATTCACAGAACCAACACCAGTGTGATCTCCCAATGCGTCTCCGCTGGACGCCCGTGAGCCTTTCTTTGGCCGTTGCTTTGTTTGCTTTCCCAGTCAGGACCCTGCTGTGATCCCGGCTGGATGTCACGAACTCCTGCTTGGATGGTTTGTCTGTCTGTCCTTCTAACTGCTATTCACGGCCCTTTCTCCTTGCCACGCCCTTAATAAACTCAAACCCCCAAGGACGGTTATTGCAGGCCGTAGCAGTGTTAACTGGCACAGCCCACAGGGTCTGCAAGTGCGTTTGGAGGGAAGTGGCAGGGCAGCCGTGAGACCAGGGACAGCTTAAAGCTGAGAGTCTCACCCCTTCCTTACAGGTGGATGCTAGAACTGGGTGTAGCTAAACCCGCGGTTACCGGCTCCACCCCTCCGTTGCATTCAGCCTTCTTGTTTACAAGATAATTTAGAGCTCAAGGTCTTTAGGAGCTGTGTAGTCTCAGCCGGCTCTTGTTAGAATGTAACTTTCTTGGCGCTGGGGTGCTGACTCAGCAGTTAATAGCAGGGGCTGATGTTCTCGAGGAGGCCCTGGGTTCGACTCCCTGTACCCACACTGCAATTGATGACTCTCTCTAATCCAGGGGGATCGGATGCCCTCTCTTTACCTCTGCAGGCACCAGACACCCACAGGTTGCACAGACACACCTGCAGGCAACAGGTCTGTTCTTGTGAAATGAAAAAATAAAAATATTTTCAATTGTTTGTTTGTTTGTTTTTTTGAGACAGGGTTTCTCTGTGTAGCCCTGGCTGTCGTGGAACTCACTCTGTAGAGCAGGCTAGCCTCGAACTCAGAAATCCACCTGCCTCTGCCTCCCAAGTGCTGGGATTAAAGGCGTGCACCACCACCGCCCGGCGAAAAGTTTTGTTTTTTTTTTTTTTTTAAAGATTTATTTATTTATTATATGTAAGTACACTGTAGCTGTCTTCGACATCCCAGAAGAGGGCATCAGATCTCATTACGGATGGTTGTGAGCCACCATGTGGTTGCTGGGATTTGAACTCAGGACCTTCGGAAGAGCAGTCGGCGCTCTTAACTGCTGAGCCATCTCTCCAGCCCCCGAAAAGTTTTTTTTTTTTTTTTTAAGGTTGAAAACATTAATCTGATTATTTTAAAATGGTCTTTAAAAATACCCCACAGTAAAGTACGACTAAAAATATAAAATAATTTTGTGAGCTGGTCAGGCAATGGTGACATAGGCCTTTAATCCCAGCACTTGGGAGACAGAAGTGGGTGGATTTCTGAGTTCAAGGCCAGCCTGGTCTACAGAGTGAGTTCCAGGACAGCCAGGGCTATACAGAGAAACCCTGTCTGGAAAAAAAAAAAAATTATGTGAGCTTTGGCCAGTCTGGGGTTGGAAAGATGGGGGTCTTAGGATGGCAACTGCTCTGGGTACTTCTAGATAAAGAGGGGCATCATCTAGATAGACCCATGTTTGGGGCTCATGCTAAGGAGAGGTGGGATGTATGAAGTCCAGGGCCAGGGGCTGGGATGATCAACCTTTGTGTAAGGACTTGGTCAGTGTTGAGTTGTGGGGCCTCCTGTCTCTTAAGATATCACTTGCAAGTGAAGGAAGATTAAAGACACAAAAGGTGCCGTGGGGAATGGCCACTTCACACAATGGTGTCCCACTTGGGACTAGGAGTCTTGGTTTTAGTTTGCTTCTCTGTTGCCTGCCAAAAACCATCACTGGAGCCGAGCGGTGGTGGCACACGCCTTTAATCCCAGCACTTGGGAGGCAGAGGCAGGCGGATTTCTGAGTTCGAGGCCAGCCTGGTCTACAGAGTGAGTTCCAGGACAGCCAAAGCTATACCCTGTCTCGAAATAACAAACAAACAAAGAAAAAAACCCATCACTGGAAGCAACTTGTCGAGGAAAGTGTTGGTTTCACCTTACAGGTTTATGATGAAGGGAAGTCGGGGCAGACCTCAGGGCGGGAACCAAAGCAGATAGCACGGACGGATGTCACTTACACACTTAAGGATGTCACACACTTATTTTTACCGCATGGACGGATGTCACTTACACACTTATTTTTACATGGCTTGCTCCCTTATACTCCCCAGGACCACCTGCCCAAGACTGACTCTGCCCACAATAGGCTGGGACTTCCCACATTGATTATTAATCAAAAAAAAGAAAATAAGCGAGGGGTCTGGAGAGATGGCTCAGAGGTTAAGAGCACTGGCTGCTCTTTCAGAGGTCTTGGGTTCAGTTCCCAGCACCCATGGAACGGCTCACAACCACCTGTAACTCCAGTTTCAGAGGATCGGATGCCTTTTTCTGGCCTCTGTAGGACCACAGATAGGTGTTGGCAAAACAGCCACACACATAAAACAAAAATAAATAAAGTAAGGACATGTCCACATGCCAATCTGATGAGGGCATGTCCTCAGCTGAGGTTCCCTCTAGCTTGTGCCAAGTTGACCAACATCAATTAGAAAGTCAACCAGGGTTTTCTTCTTTTATACCAGGGACTGGCTTTGCAATGATGAACCACTTTATCAATTCTAGACAGAAAGATTTTAAAGGACTTCTTCCAGAAGCTTCTAGGCCATGCCACTTTAGCCTTAAAATTCCTCATACCCACCCAGGAACTAGGTGGAAGGAGGAACCTCTCTTCTCCCTTGTGGTGGCTCTTCCTGGTTGTCACCGTGACTACATCTGGAATGAACTACAATCCAGAAATGGAGGGCACACCTGTGATCCAGATCTTGAGGCTGAAAGACACAGGCTCCTGACCCGGGTCTTGGCATGCAATGACACGTGCTTTTGATCCAGACATTGAGATATAGTGGCCAAGAAAAGCTTAGCCCCGGGTAAGGTAGTACAGGACTTTAATCCCAGGAGACTGAGGCAAGCAGATCTCTGAGTTCAAGGCCAGCCTGGGATAAAGCAAGTCCCAGACTCAGGCCTCGTGATATACAATACGCACCTTTAATCTGGGCCACACCTTCTGCTGGAGACCTACATAAGGACATTGGAAGAAGGAAAAGATTCACTCTTCTTCGAATGCTTGCCCATATCCTGCCGACACATCTCTTGGAACCTACTTATTCAGGATTCCAGCTTCTACAGAAGAGCAGCTGAAACAACTAGCCTTGTGCGACTGAACAACGACTAGATCCTCGGGCTTCCCATCCACAGCTGCCCACTGTTGGATTAGTCGGACTGCAGACTGTAAGTCACCACAGTAAATTTCCTTAATATATATAAGTTCTGTGACTCTAGAGACGCCTAGCTAACATATTCCTATCGACATCATGATGTTCAGGACACTGAGACTGAGTCACTGTCATCAGTCCCTTTGATACAGTCATCTGTGACTGAGGGAGGCTACCCCACACTGAGATGGGAGAGCAACATAAAGAACCACTTAGGCCGGGCAGTGGTGGCACACGCCTTGAATCCGAGCACTCGAGAGGCAGAGGCTGGCGGATTTCTGAGTTCGAGGAACCCTTCTTGAAAAATAAAAAAAAAAACCACTCAGATTGAGCTGGAGGGGCAGTCCAGAGGTTAAGAGCACTGGCTGTTCCTGCAGAGGACTCAGGTTCAGTTCCCAGTACACACACATGATAGTTCAAAACTGCCTCCATTCCCAGGAAGCCAGTTGCCCGCCCTCTTCTGGACTCTATTGCAGACCTACACATACGTTACATATATATATGAATATAAATAAAAATAACTTTCTTTCTTTTTTTTTTTTTTTTGGTTTTTTAAGACAGGGTTTCTCTGTGTAGCCTTGGCTGTCCTGGAACTCACTCTGTAGACCAGGCTGGCCTCGAACTCAGAAATCCGCCTGCCTCTGCCTCCCAAGTGCTGGGATTAAAGGCGTGCACCACCACCACCTGGCAACATATCTTTTTAAAATTCTATGTGTGTGGGTGTTTTGCTTGTGTATGTCTGCACACCGTTCCGTTTGCATGCAAGTACCCTTGTACTTCAGAACAGGCCTTGTGAGCCACCATGTGGATGCTGAGAATCTCAAAGAATCTGAAAGAGTAGCCTGCACTCTTAATTACTGAGCCACCTCTATGGCCCATCTTTAAATTTGTTTGTTTGCTTCTTGTTTTTTCGAGACAGGGTTTCTCTGGGTAAGAAACCGTGGCTGTCCTGGACTTGCTTTGTAGACCAGGCTGGCCTTGAACTCACATAAATCCACCTGCCTCAGCCTCCCCAGTGCTGGGATTAAAGGCGTGTATCACCAAGTCCAGCATTCAAAGATTTATTGTTTTAAATTATGTGTGTGTGAGCACATCTTTGTGTGAGGGCAAGTGTCCTCCTGGAGACCAGATGTTGCTGTGTTTTTGTTATTGTGATATTGTGTTCTTTACTGAAAAAAAAAAAACAACTTTCTAGTTGTGTGACTTAGCCCTTAGCACACACCTTTAATCACAAACAATGAAGGTAAAGTTAGTTTGTAGAGGGAAGCACCTGTGTTTGATAGTGATGTCTAACTGAGTGGCAGACAAAGTGAGGAATCTAAGATTTGACAGCATAGGATATGCCCAACTCTCAGGAAGAGAGAGAAAGAGAGAGGAAAAAGAAGGAAGAGGAGGAGGAGGAGGAGGAGGAGGAGGAGGAGGAGGAGGAGGAAGCAATTTTACCAGGATAGTTTTACAGAGATAGGGTACAGAGAAAGAATAGATTAGACAGAGGAGAAGACAGAGGAGCCAGAGAATGAGAAGGAGCCAGAAGATTAGAACAGATTGCCAGAGTTAGTTTGAGGCCAAGCAGAGCAAAAAGTCAGAGGCCAAGAGAGTAGCCAGATTGAATCAGTCAGCTTGGAGAGAAGTTTGAGCCAGAACAGCTGGCTCAGAGTCTCAGAGGCTGAAAACATTTTAGGCGTTGATAAGATTGAACTGAAGCTAGAAGCTTCCAGGACTAGACTTAGGTTAGTAGACAGAGTCAGTAAACCTCTGAGACAACAGTTGCATCAAGTGGACAAAAGAAACTTTTATAGCCAGGGGCCTTGAGTAGTCTCCTAGTTACAGGCAGTTGGAAGCCAAATGATGTAGTTGCTAGGAACAAACCCTTCCAGAGGAGCCGACCTTCCAGCCTTTAGTTTTTTAACTTTTTATGTCATTCAGGGGTATTTGAGCTTGGATTTTTTTTTTTTAATTTTTTTTTTTAGCAAAAGCATCCTGTGACCCCAGGATGAAGTTTGGGGCAGTAGAGCTAAGTGGTCCCTGGTAAGCCTGCAGGGTTCCCTTCAACTTGGTCTACAGGTACAGCGGCATTCCTTGAATCGCAGGCCACTGACACACCTCAGTGTGGAGTCTGTGAGGCCTCACCAGCTGTTACAGACGCCAGCTGAGGTCCCCACTGTTGGTGCAAAGCCATGGCCCCGCTCATGACAGTACCTGTTCTAACCTTGTGTGGAGGTCCTGGGGGAAACTCTGGCTCTGGCGGCCATGTTGCTTTGTCCTTGCTTTGTCTGAGCCACTCAGCAATGGAGCTCGCTGTCAGACTGTAGCCATTCCTGGAAACAGGACAGTTCCGAGGAATGAGTGACTCATACCCGCTCCATTCTAGTCCGGCCACTGGCCTCCAAGTAATGCAGAAAGCCCTGGTGAGGAGAGCCGGGCTTGCACAGGAACACCTCCTGAGGCCGCCATGCTGGCATCCAGTGAGCATTCAGTGCTCTGAGTCACAAAGCAATGAGCGAATGATTGCAGTTGCTTCTGTAATTAGAATAGATAGGTATGGTGACAAAGGGGTGGAAATGGGACATCACCTGCCGTGACTAAACCCTAAGGACTTAATCACCAAATTGAATGTCTCTCATCTCTGTGACTTGGGGCTCCCCTCCTAGGGATGCAGGGAGCTCTGCCTTTGGAGTGGGGAGCACTCCAAAATGGACTCTAGAAAAGGAGATAGGAGTGTTTTCCCCCCCACAAGTCATTCTGAATTTTTTTTTTTTAAGATTCATTTTTTGTGTGAGTAGGTATGCACACCATGCGCACGCGATAGCCAGCCGGGGGCACTCGATTCCACACTTTCTGGAACTGGAGTTTCAGGTAGTTTTAAGGGACCCAACATAGCTCCTGCCTGAGGAGCCAAATCTCCAGCTCCAACTTTAAATCCTGTATCACTTGATTCATGAAAAAAAAAAAAAAAGAGGGTTGACCGGAATGACAGATAACTGACTAAACTTGCCTACTAATTAGAGAGAAGGTTGCTAATTCATTGAGGAATGAGGATCTTAGCTGACTGGGCTCAGTCACTCTGGTCTTAGTCTGTGGAAACACACCTAGATCTCTGTAAGGCCAGAATAACAAAAGCTAGATCATCTCATCAGAGGACCTACTTACTATGTTATCTTGTCCCACAGGGCCCTGCTGTGTATCCTGACAGGGTGAAAAAGAGGATGGGAAAAGGACTAAAGGCTGCAAGGCTGGTCCTTACTCGTGGGTCACCGTTGCAGGGTTCAAGGTTTGAATGTGTTTTAGAAGCTCGGTGTGGTGGCACACGCCTTTCATCCCAGCACTCAGGAGGAAGAGGCAGGTGAGTTTCTGTGAGTTAGAGGCCAGCCTGGTTAACATAGTAAATTCTAGGCCATTCAGGACTGAATTCTCTTCTCTCCCTCTTTTTATCTGTCTGTTTTTCTGTCATCCATCCATCTCCCTCTCTTTTCCTCTCCTCTCCTCTCTCTGGCTGACTGGAGGGCCTTCTTTTACAGACTGGATGCTGTACAGTCTGTGAATCATTAATAAAAGCCAGCTAGACGTCTGAAGCTCAGTGTGATCCTGTGTACACGTCTGTCTTCGCTCCTGCTGATCACATGTCTGGATCAGGCTCCCTGACTGTCCCAACAGCTGGTAGTCTCTCCAAGCTTTAAGATGGTGTTCTGAAGTTCTTTCTCCACAGGCCTTTCTCCACATCCCCACCTGGACAGCCACCCTCACTTGTCTCCAGAGCCGGCTAGCATCTCTCTGTCTTGTTTTTTCTCGAGACAGGGTTTTTCTGTGTAGCCCTGGCTGTCCTGGAACTCACTCTGTGGACCATGCTGGCCTTGAACTCAGAAATCCACCTGTCTCTGCCTCTCAAGTGCTGGGATTAAAGGTGTGTGCCACCACTGTCCTGCTAGCTAGCATCTCTTGAGATACTCATATTCTACTACAATATTCATTCAGGAAGCAAAAGCAGACAGATCTCCACGAGTTGGAGGCCATACATAGCAAGTTCCAGGCCACTCAGAGTTACATAGTGAGGCCCTATGTCCAAAACCAAAACAATAATAAAACAAATTACTTGTTTATTTTGTTTGTAGGGGACAATTTGTGTCTGTTGGTTCTCTCCTTCTAAAATGAGGGTTCTGGGTATTGAAATCATATTTTCATGTTTGCCAGCAAAAATGTGAAGTTAACCCACAGAACCAATCCTGGTTACTTTATTCTTATGATATGAATTGTAGTTACCCCCAAGGCTAAAATCACATCCTTTTCCCTTTTGTGGCATTTAGAGACATAAAATAGAACCTGGCTATCTTGTATCAAGTAATTAGTGATCAGGTAGCTCCAGTGATCCAGAGCTCTCCATTGTAGCCCAGGTTGGCTTCTAACTGGTGTTCATCCTGTGCTAGAAAAGGGGTGAGCCAGTACAACTGACCAAACAGACCTCTTCAGTAACTCTTTGCCACATCTTAGTTTGCTGTAGTTGGTCAAGTATTTTTTTTTTTCAAGACAGGGTCTCTCTGCATAGCCCTGGCTATCTTGGAACTCACTCTGTAGACCAGGCTGGCCTCAAACTCAGAAATCTGCCTGCCTGGGATTAAAGGCGTGCGCCACCACTGCCCAGCTGAACTCAGTGCTCTTAACCACTGAGCCATCTCTCCAGTTCCTGTTTTTGTTTTTAATTTTGTGTCTTGTGTGTGCATATGTGCACATTTGGGAGGCAAAGCTGATGGATCTCTGTAAAAGGACAGGGCTTTTCCATGATGCCCACCTTAGGTCTGAAATAATGATGCACAGACCTTGTATATTTATTAAAAAGCTTCTTGCACTTTGGTAGGGGTTGGTCTGGTGCTGCTTGTATTTAAATGCTAAATACTGGCTCCCAATGTCTGATTGGTCCTGCCTGCTCATGAGCAGATCCTCATGTACACCAAGTGATGCTATGTAAACCTTGCTCCCCAATTTAACTGGTCAATAAAAGACTAGAGCCTGTGATTGGATAGTGGAGGGAGAAAGGTGGGGCTTTAGGACTGAGTGAGGGGTTTTGGGAAGACAGGCAAGTGGAAGAGGCTGCCGTGAGAGGAGATGGACCATGAGCAGATGTCCAGGAGAAAGAGCAATAATATGGGACATGCGGCTGGGATGTGAGTTTGAATAGCTCCAAATCCTGCCAATTCTATGGTTATAGCTTGTAAATAAAATACCTGGGTTGTGAGGCTTTTATACAGGCTAGCTAGAACTATAGCTAACCTGACCGTGTTGGCCTGACTATCTTCCCAGCAAGTTCTCAGCCATGTGGTGTTACCTGGTGTCTTAGGGTTTATGGCTGTGCACAGACACCATGACCAAGGCAACTCTTACAAGGACATTTAATTGGGGCTGGCTTACAGGTTGAGAGGTTCAGTTCATTATCACCAAGGCAGGAGCATGGCAGCATCCAGGCAGTCATGGTACAGGAGGAGCTGAGAGTTCTAAGTCTTCCTCTGAAGACTGCTAGGAGAAGACTGGCTCCAGGCAGCTAGGATGAGTCTTAAAGCCCACACCCATAGTAACACACTTCTTCCACTAAGCCACACCCACTCCAACAAGGCCACACCCCCAAATAGTGCCTTTCCATTGGGCAAAGAATATTCAAACCACCACATCTACTGTCTTATCTCTGGCTGCTCCTGACCCATCAATCCTCTCAAGACAACTCCCATGGTGACTTCTCTTGGCCAGTCCCTCTCTTTACAGGGATCAGATGTCAGGCCTTAACTCTCCTCTCCTGCCCAGCTACAGGCTAACCAGCTCTTTATTAACCAACCAGAGGTGATGGAAAACAATATTTACCCATCTTTGAGACAGGAGGTACTGGACAATGCCGAAGTCCTGAATGCAACCAGATCTGTGGGCACAGTAACAGTTCACAGAACCATCCCTAACAGATCTCTGGGAGTTTGAGGCCTTCTTGTTCTATTTGTAACTGCTTACTGTCTCAAGATACAAAATAACAGCCACAACCATGATAAACACACAAACCAAACCCAAAGTGGGAAAACCAGCTCAAGTTGGTTTAAGAAGAACAAAGATCTTTCCTGAAGTGGGAAAGAATTGTTCTTTTCTCTAATCCCTTGTCGTGAGCACTTGCAGGCGGAGACAGAGTCTCGCCTGGGGAGCCGATTAGAATTACAGACAGAGGCGGTTGGTTGGATTTTGGAATGCTCTTATTAATCACACTATCAGAAGTTACAAAGCAAATATAGCACCACAGAAAGCAGGACAGTCCGAAGACTGCTGCCACTATGGCGAGTATCATAGGGTGAATTACAACAAGCACAGTATCACAATTAGTTGTAAGCATAACATAAATGAGTATAGCACTAAGGTATAAGCATAACATAAATGAATATAGCACTAAGGTATACAACCTGGCGCGCACGGAGATGTCTCTCCTTGGTCCGGGCTCAGACGTGTCTCAGCTCCTCAGTCTGACTTCAGTTCTTCAGATGACAGCATGGAGTTTCAGGTCTGCTTTTCGGGTTCAGCAGGGCATCCGACATGGACTCAGCAGGGAGCCATTCTGAATGCACCTTGCTACTCTCTGGCCTGAGTTTTTATACCCTTCTGGGCCTAGCTATCTGGGCCTTGGTCCCTCCAGACCAAGGTATGGTTATCTAGTTCTTTATGTCACTGGGGTCTCCATTCCCTTTTATCTCAGCTGTGGGGAGGTACTAGCCTTATCTAGCTACTGCAAGCTTGCTTCACTCTTCAGAATGTCAGTTAATATTCACTCTTAAGTTTCTGTCTGGCTTTAGCCTTATATGTTTAATATGTCACTTAATATTCACTTTTAAAATTCTACCTGGCTTTTTGGCCTTACATGCTCATCACATGCCTTAACACAACTATCCCTTAACATCTCCCCACACAGGCTAGCTAGGACAATTTCCTAGAAATACTGTTCCTCTGACCGAGTTCCTGTCATCCACTTCTCATCCCACGTTGGTCCATACCGAATTAGTTTATGTTCACACAAGTTTTCTAGATCTTATTTTTATTCATATGTGTGTGTGTGTAACTGTGAATGCATAGATTCTGGAGCCTGCAGAGGCCAGGAGAGAGCATCAGATCTGGGGAGCTGGAGTTACAGTGGTGAGCTGCAGGACACCAGCTGAGCCCTCTCTCCATCCCCACAATCCTATATTCTTTCTTTTTCCTTTTTCTTTTCTCTCTTTTTTTCCTTTGGTATTTCTGAGACAGGGTTTCTCTGTATAGCCCTGGCTGTCCTGGAACTCACTCTGTAGACCAGGCTGGCTTCGAACTCAGAAATCCGCCTGCCTCTGCCTCCCAAGTGCTGGGATTAAAGGTGTGCGCCACCACCGCCTGGCTTCTTTCTTTTTTTATTAAAAAAAGATTTATTTATTTATTTCATGTATGTGTATGTATATTTCTCTGTGTAGCCCTGGCTGTCCAGGAAGGGAACTCACTCTGTATATTGTAGCTGTACAGATGGTTGTGAGTCTTCATATGGTTGCTGGGAATTGAATTTTTAGGACTTCTGCTCGCTGTGGTCAGCCTCACTCCTTCATGTCCGCCCCACTCCCTCAGGCCCAAAGATTTATTATCATAAATAAGTACACTGTAGCTGATTTCAGATGCACCATGTGGTTGCTGGAATTTGAACTCAGAAGACCTTCAGAAGAGCAGTGAGTGCTCTTACCCGCTGAGCCATCTCGCCAGCCCCAGGATCCTATTTTCAAAAAGGCCTACCTTTTTCAGTTGGTTTTCCTCGCAACCCGAGAGTA
>JADRCC010567114.1:0-14864 GCA_019843855.1 Hylomyscus alleni
GGTGGAGAGCTGGGGAGGTGGGGGAGCAACATGTAGCACATCTTTTTGCCCAGATATTTGGAAGGAAGTTAGAAGAGAGCTTTGCTACCCAGTTTTTCAAGATTTATAAGGACAAAGATACTATGAGCCCCTGGAATTCAAAACTACCTACGGGCTCACGGCCTCTTTCACTATAGCACAGGTGGAAGCCTTGATTTAGATTGGAGAGCATTCCTCATAACAAGCAGCTGCAAATCAAGCCTCGGGCAATCTGGCCTGGGATAGAGAGGTTTGCCAAACAGCAAACTGGCTACCCATTGCAACCTAACAAAGATTATTCAAGGCCCTAAGAAACTCTTTTCAGATTTTGTAGCTAGGATGGTAGAGGCTGCTGGAAGAATTTTTGGGGATCCTGATCAAGCGATACCCTTAATTAAACAGCTAGTTTATGAGCAATGTACTAAAGTATTCTGCCTGATAAACAGATTATGCCTGGTTTTCAATTATCACCACCTTTGAAACGCTTTCAACTGCGTTTGAACCAAAGAGTAGACATTGTACAAGAGTCATGTATGCCTCTCCTTTGGCTGGTGAGAGAACTTTACATATTATAACCCATTGCCTTGAAGCTTGGGCTGCTTGGGGAAAGCCCCGAGTTATTAAGACAGACAATGGCCCTGGATACACTTCTAAAGGCTTTCAACATTTTTGTACAGCTATGGGTGTTACCCATGTCACGGGTCTCCCATACAACCCTCAAGGTCAGGGCATTGTAGAACATGCCCACCGATCAATTAAAGAACTATGAATAAAACAAAAAGGGGGAATTGGGGAAGGACACATGCCCAAGTATCGACTATCCTTAGTTCTCTTTACAATTAATTTTTTGACGCCGGATTGGCGTGGCCGTTCGGCTGCCGAGAGACATGGAGATTTCTCCCCTTCGCAGTTCTCTGCAGTGAAATGGAAAGACGTCATTGATGATGTCTGGAAGGGCCCGGATCCGGTTATTGCCAGGTCCCGGGGAGCTGTTTGTGTTTTTCCACAGGGACAAAGCGATCCTGTCTGGGTACCAAAGAGACTGACTCGAACCCTGTGCCATGAAGATAAGAATGATACTACAGAGCCTGTGCCTACTGATAGTAGCGAACAAGAGCGAGAAGCTAGTTATGGGCGGTGGCCAAGGCCTGGCCGGTGCTGATGCCGGTTCACTCCCAGTCTAAGGTGCTCCTCACCCTTTTTTCTACATCATGTTACAGTGATGTGCCTTGTGTTAGAACTTTGGAAGAACAACCCAGAATCTATAACCAAACATCCTTTTCTTTAAACAGTACCGTTTGTCTTTTCCTTGGCAATATAAGCATTACTACCCCTGGTCTTTTCGTACAACCTGCCAATCTGAGTGCCTGGGATGATCCTCTTGCCCACTCTAAGGTGGGAACTGGAGTTATACATTCAACTTTGACCCAGGTAGCCTCTAGTGCCTCAAGTGGCATGGGTAATGTTTCAGATTTCGTGCAGAGTAACCTTAATATTACTTTATTAGTTATAAGTAAAGCTGTATCTTTGTTAAAAATCACTTTATGTTACAGCTAATGCCTCCGCTATTAGATCCTCTTCTCAGTGTTTGCCTGATTATGGTTTTCCTCCAGTATTTACTCCTTGCCAAAGTAAGATTCTGCTTGATAAACAGATTATTACGCCTTTGAAGTTTAATTTTACAGCTTCCTTCAAGAGTCAAGGATTATCCTCCTTTCTGGCTGGAAATTGGATTGTTGAAGGCGAACTCCTGACACATCAGTTATTGTTCCAGATAGCACAACTTATTGGAACTCGCATCAAACCCATTTCCCTTAGGGATTTTACTTTCTGGCTCTCCTCTGCATTTTCCTTTTTTAAAGAATGGGTGGGGGTGGCATTATTTGGAACAGTCCTCCTGTACGGCCTCATGTTTTGCCTATGGCTTCTTTGTCATCTCAGACGGCAACACCAGGCACTTCTGGCATTAGACCAAGGTGCATCTCCACAAGTGTGGCTAGCAGGCCTATAGCACGATTAACTATTTCTTCCTGAGTTTAAGGCCTTTGCACACTAAGTGGCCTTGCTGCCATTGCACCTTGGAAGGCTTAAACTATTTTACCTAATGGCCTTTGCACTCTGAGTTTAAGGCCTTTGCACACCAACTGACCTTGCTGCCATTGCACCTTGGAAGGCTTAAACTGTTTTAACTAATGGCCTTTGCACCCCGCTGGGATTTTGTCCCCTGCACGTGGGAAGGCATTGGGATCGGTGGTGGTCCCTGCCCTCGATCGGATTCGCCCCCATGAAGGCGTATCCTTGATCGGGCATACCATTTAGCCTATTACTAAAACAAAAAGGGGGAGCTGTGAGGCGCTGGCCAACATCAGCCACGCAAGCATAGCACATCGATCACCTATGCATGCGCTTGACTCATACATTGCCCATCCCACCGTACCCTCCCCGAAAGGGTGACGTAGTATCAGCAGACATTGCTGAGCCAATGAGGCATTGACACATCCGCACAGTAGAGCTTAAAAGCTGACTGCCCCGTGGGTCGGGGTCCTTCTCTCACTTCAATAAGGGTGCTCCCAATAAAGTGTGATTGAGAAGAATCCTGTTGTTGGCGTCCTTCCTGCTAAAGGGGGGATGTTACAGAATCCTATCTGTTTGCATGCACCTTCTTCAAAGTTCCTGTTCCAAGTTGCCAATTTATATTACAGGAGCCTCCTGACCTAGAGAAGGTATAGATGGGGTGCAGAATATGACTCTAGTGTAGCTTGAAAGTCTGAGGTTCTCCAGACATTCTAGCTTCTGCTAGTTGTATGTCTCATCAGGAAGAAAAAGGAATACTTTGAAAAGTGATCACAGTTAAAAAACATAACAAAGTTATTAGTAAAGTTTTGTATGTATAAATTCAGTCAATATTTTATCTTTCATCCTAGCTCCTATAATAAACCATAGTTCCTTTTTTATGACCTTTGCTTAATTGTTTTACAACTTCTTGGCACGTGCTCTGATTATTAGAAAGTCTGGTTATTATCTAGCAGTAATTAACTGGTAACAGACGGGAGTCTGGGCAAGTTCTCATTGCAGTTATGACTATCAGAAAAGAATCTTACAGGTATACAACTATTAAAAAGCTTAATAAAGACCAATTTAATTTTAATAATTGTTATAGGATCATCATTAAGAATTAAGATGTCATCCATTTGTCTATATGGCATCACTACAAGACAGTACATCTTCCTGGATCTGCAGAAATCTGTTCAAAGAAGTGGGAAAATACCTACTGATTGTTATGTATGTTTAACAATAGGAAAAGCATATCTACAGCAGGAAACTTTCCTAAAATGATTTATTTCTAAGCCTTGCCTATTGTAGTTTCATCACAGATATAATCTAAAGCAAAGTCATTTCAGGAACATCACATTCTAGTTATTAGCTTGTCCTATGATAGCTCCCGACAAAAATTAAAGTTGGGGATGAGAGATATGGGCAGAGAGTGTGGGTACTGGATGAGTTGGAGACTTTGGGGGAATATGATCAATGCACTGAATTTCTAATAAGCATAAATGTTATCATTATTAGGATTTTCAAGGAAAATCCCTTTATGGTGGGGAAGAAGATTTGCTCTGCAATTAAGGGTGTCACTTTTTCATAGAACCAAAGTTTGATTCCCAGAAATAATGTTAGGCAGCTCACAAACATCCAAATCTTGAGAATCCAATACAAGTACTATACTCAATGGATACTAACATGAAAGGCTCATATATTCACACATAAACAAGGACACAAACACACATGAAAAGAAAGATAAAAGGTAGTCATAATAATATCAATACGATGGCAACAAATAGAGGTATTGAATTATAAAAAGCAAGATCAACAGCCTGGCAGTCTGGGTAAAGGAAAATTGTTTATTGTACCTACTTGAGTATATCTATGAAATTATCACACAACAATGGTAGTGTATGCACGTGTTTTGAAATTAACTCCATTTTTTACTTGAATGGTTCAGAAAGTTCTTTAATATCACAGAGAGAGAGAGTTTTCTGTGTGGCGACATTACTGTGGATCCAGAAACTGCTTCAGGATGCCGGTGTCATGTTTTGCCGGTCGGCTTCAGAAAGATTTGAGCACTGAAATGATTAGAACCAGCTTGGCTCACAGAAAGTCGCTGTCTCAGAAGGAAAACAGACACAGGGTGTATGAACGAAACAAACAGACAGTTCGGTTTGAAGGAGGTCAATGTTACACTGGCAGGGAGAGACCTTGGTAACATACACGAGACATCACAAGACTTTGCTCCAGAAAAGGCCAGCTCCAAAACAAGGTCAGTGAAAATGGTTCTGAGTGATCACCGGAAGCAGCTCCTCCAGAAATACAAAGAAGAAGAACAGCTTCAAAAACTGAAAGAACAGAGAGAGAAAGCCAAACGTGGAGTGTTCAAAGTGGGTCTCTACAGGCCCGCTGCGCCTGGCTTTCTTGTCACAGACCAGAGGGGTGTGAAAGCTGAGCCAGCAAAGGCTTTTCCGTATCCTGGGCGGATTACAAGATCAAAGGCCAAAGAACATATGGAACAGGCTAAGACTGGTAGCAGAACTGTTCCTCAAGCAACCCAATTTGGCCAGAGACAGATTTCTGAAAAAAAAAAAAAAAACAAAAAACAAACAAACAAAAAAAAACATTAGACAGAGAGAAAAAAGTTGTCCAACTCAGTGCCTATGCAGGGAAAATGACTGAATCAGTGGGTACTCAGAGGGCCAAGCAAGTGGCCCCAGCAGTGTCATCTACTACAAGAAAGCTAGTCACAAGAGTCACTAATGAAAATGGATCAGAAAGAGTGGGACCAAGTAGAAGGGGGTCTGCCAGAAAAGCAGAAGGCAAGCCGGAGAAGGTCATTCCTTCCAAAGTTGAGCGTGAAGAAAGGCATTTCGATTTGCAGACCAGCGTGACAAATGAAATGGAACTGGGCGGAAGCTTCTAAGAAGTGGAAAGCTTGCCTGAGACAGCCTCCATAAAGGGAAAGAACGGAAGTCCTTTGCCCCCAAGCACTGTGTCTTTCAACCCCCATGTGGTCTGAAGACCTACCAGGTGGCTCCCCTAAGCCCTAGAAGTGCCAACGCTTTCTTGACACCTAGTTGTGATTGGAACCAGCTAAGATCAGAAGTCACTACAACTCAAGACAAAGCAAGTGAAAGTTTGGTACAGCAAGAATAACAGTCTGTAGTAAAGAAGATGGCTTAAATGAGAAGGACACTTCTACTTCAAATTCAGATCACCTTTCAGTGAAAAGAGTTGCATCATTTGAAGTAAGTGAAGGTCAGACATCTCAGCCCCAGTATGATGAAAAATTTCAGAAAAATCCTCCAGTCAGAAACTGACAAACTAACCTCACACTGTCTAGAGTGGGAGAGGAAGCTGGAACTGGACATTCCTGATGATGGTAAAGATCTTATCCGTACAGCGGTTGGAAAGACAACAATAATCCAAGCAAAAAAGTTCCCCGGAAAAAAATTGTGCCCAGTAAAACAAGCAAAGCAAAGCAGAATGATGATGGACGAGCAGCAGCTAGGAGTCAGCTCGCAGCCATAAAGAACGCAATGAAAGACAGGCTTCGGCAGGAAGTACAGGCCCATGCAGCAGCTCCAGAGACAACAAAGGAAGCTGACAAAATAGTGTTTGATGCTGAGTTTTTCAGAATCGCGAGCCCTGTGAAGTCGTTTTGAACATCGGTTCTCAAAGACTCGGAACACCTATGTCTGCCACCAAATTTGTGCCTGAGGGCAGGGCTGCAGGGCATCTTCTAAGACAGAAGATGCCGCTGAAGCAGCCTGACCCTCAGAGCAGCAAGAGCAAGTATGGCAATCAGATGTTTTCAGATCGTCTTGAAAGCAGGTGCCATGTAGAAGACGTCCTGTGTCCTGGAGAACAAGATTCAAGTGACTTAGAACATCCAGACCTCAGCTGCACCAGCCTCTGTATTCGGGAGGAGACCAGACAGCAAGAATGCAGACAATTCTCCTTTGGAGGTGACCGCAGACAGTTCTCCTTTGGAGGTGACAGCAGACAGTTCTCCTTTGGAGGTGACTTCATTGTCTTCTCACCGCCAAGACCCTGAAGAGAACACGAGGAGAGGTTTTAACTTAAAAATAACTGCAAACATTCTTTTCTTCACATTGTTAATTCTCTGATACATTCTTATTTGAACATATGCACTGGTATTCACTTCTGTTTAGTCTGTTTATATTGCATTACACAGTCTTTTATTTTTCCCTGTTTGTGGAGACATTTTAACGATACTGTAAAAAACCTTGTAGGTTATTTAAAATATTAAACGTGAAATAAGGTTTTGAAAAAAAATCACAAAGAGAAATGACTAAAAATTAGCAAATATTAATTTTAAATGGAAGCAGACAGATAAAAATATAAATGAAGCAATATAGTTCAAAGGAAATATAATTGGTAAGCAGGATGTTTAATTTGAGAAATCAGATCAATGACATTTTCTCATATGTAAATTTTATATACTGAAATAAATACATATAAAAATTTAAAAATATGCATGATTTTTGAGAATGCCATACATGTGAGGAATTAAGTAATAATCACTACTAATAGAGCAGAGGAAGTCAAGACCTGCAGTCACAGAGCAAGGATCAGAGGCAACATCTAAAAACCAGATCTGATCACTCTCTTTTGCATACCTAATTTTTAAAGCACATGCTTTATAATAAATATATTTTGAAAATGGAAACTATTTTTATAATTTCTTTTCTTAGAATTATAAAATGATGGCATCATTTTCCTCTTTGTTCTTTATACAAATTTTCACGCACTTCATTTCTCATTTTAATTTCATGGACACAACATTCAATAATTGCACAGGAGGACTTAAACTTTCACAACACACACACACACACACACACACACACACACACACACACACACACAATTGCAGGTAAATAAAGAATGGTGTGAAAAAGTTTACCCTAGGATTAATATTCTTCCAAAGAAGAGATAATAATTTTCCTCAGTAAAGATTTTACATAAGGTTAGTCTATACCTGTCTTCTTACTTACAGAATTTGAATGTTTTAGCTGGATGCTCACAATTAAGATGAATGGTAAAATAATCCTTACAGTGCTGACATAAGGACCGTCAGTCCTTACCACAGTGAGAACTTGACAAACAAACTTATGCCATAAAACTTGCAGTATATGCTATGAGCTGCTTTTTTTTGTTGTTGTTGTTGTTTTTTAATTTGAGCAAATATACCTCTGGAGATTATGTCTTCCTTGGAATACATACAGAGGAAAAAGAGAACTCACCATAAATCATTACTGCCAATGAACAGGGCAAATCAGATGAATGAAGTCTAATAGTTATAAGAGAGTAGACACCAAGGATGAACTTTTGTAGTTAATTCCCACCCCCCCCCCCAAAAAAAAATAAGGCCATGACAGAATTGTGTTTGCATTCAAAATCAGTCAATGTTTTTATACTGAAAAATTGTATGGCTGAAATTCAAAGGAAGAGTGAGATCAATTATAAAGCCAATTCAGAATCACAATATAGTTAGTAATGGAGTCATATTCACTGCTAATATACATGAGGGAAGACATGGTAGAAAGAATCCAGAATGGCATTATTTACATGAGAAATGTTCTAAAAAATTGGCTTATATTTTATTATGTAAACTTACTCTTAATGACACATGGTGTACTGGCTGGTTTTGTGTGTCAACTTGACACAGGCTGGAGTTATCACAGAAGGGAGCTTCAGTTGGGGAAGTGCCTCCATGAGATCCAGCTGTGGGACATTTTCTCAATTAGTACCATCCCTGGGCTGGAAGTCTTGGGTTCTATAAGAGAGCAGGTTGAGCAAGCCAGGAGAAGCAAGCCAGCAAGGAACATCTCTCCATGGCCTCTGCATCAGCTCCTGCTTGAATTCCAGTCCTGACTTCCTCTGGTGATCAACAGCCATGTAGAATGTAAGCTCAATAAACCCTTTCTTCCCCAGCTTGCTTCTTGGTCATGATGTTTGTGCAGGAAAAGAAACCCTGACTAAGACACATGGCTGCAGTAAAATAATAAAGTGTATTATAAAGAAATTTCCTAAAATTGATTCTTATGAAACATCAATTTAATCAAGCTATGAAGAGTCAAAATGAATAGATATTTGATGAAATTAATTTTGATGTATATGTTCAAACCCATATTTTACTTGATGTAAAAGAAAATAATTCATTTTCATAAATCTCTAGACAAAATTCTCAGCTTGACTTTGACAAATTCAAGATATGTCAATCAAAGGAGTACACATATTGGCAAATAATATGGCCTATGCTTTTCAGGATCCTAGTGCTGGACCTGGGGACCTGACCTTGATCTTAGCACACACATTGCAGGATGACAATATTTGTTCAAACAGTTTTATCTTCACCTGCAAATGTGGGCTACATCAAAAGAATGTACACATATGCAATTAATTAATAGAAATTTGAAAAGACTGTACCATGAATGTGAATATAAAACAAGCCACTCTTCTTAAAAATATTACATACTCATAAGGAACACACTACATAACAATTATGCTTAATACATTGTAATAAAAGTGACTGAATTTTTTCATTAATTTAGCTTATGATTTTTCTGATTTTTTTGCAATTTCAATGTTTTTCACAAGAATCAATCCTCTTTTTTATAATGACTAAATCAGACTAATTGCTCACATATCAGGAAGTACAGTCTAGTAAAGGGCTCATTGCTGCACAAAATATAGAGAAACACATACCCATGCACATTGGTACTTGAACTGCCGAGAGGAAAGGGCACTGGAAAAGTGGATTTACAAGGAACATTAATTATAAATAAATAAAAGAGGCCCTATCCAACAACCAAAGTTGCCCCATCTACTAAGCATATGAGAAAATTGGATTTCCTTTGAGCAAACCTATGATTCCCTAAAAAATTTAGAAATACTATTACATATTTTATCTAAATAACAAAATTTATATACCCATATTTGATGTTTTAAAAATTATAAATGAATTAGTAAAAGAATTAAACCATTAAATTTTAATTTATATCTAAACATTTTCACCTCCAGTCTTTGATTTAATGCCTTAACACCTCAAAAGATTTTACCAATCACGGAGTATTGTCACACTGAGCATAACTCACCATTACACCTTATCTATTTTTGTTTTGATTGTTATTTTGACAAATTCACTTTTAGAGATTCTAAAACCTTTCATGTATTTCTTTTGGTCATTTTCTGCTTGTTGATTTCTAACACAATTTGTACAAGAATTCACAGGGATTGGTGAGATTTATCGTTCTATTTCCATGCCATTCTACCTATGCCATACAGACATAAGAAGATATTCTTTGGTAAGGAAAGTCTGGCTTGGGTAAAAAACATCTTATTTTCTTTATTAAGAAATATATATGAATATTTCTTTCCAACTCAGCAATACCTGTTGACACTATCCTTTAATCTGGGTTATTTAACTAAATCTAAGAAACAGCACAAAGATGAAACTCTTATAGTCACTAATTCTTAGACATATATTAAAATAAGAGTAAATACTGCAAACAAATGGAGTAAATAGGTATACACAAGAAATTTGTCTGAGAATAAAAAGTAAATTATCAAACAAACACTTATAATAAAACCTGACATAGATAAAATATCTATGGAGCACATGGCACTGTTAACTCTGGAATCGGCTGCATGTAACACACATGGCCTCTTCACTCAAGTATCACAACAAAAACACAGAACTCACAGCATTTAGTGACATCTTCTAATATCACAGACACAATCAAGACTCCCAAAACGCTAAGAGCAACAAGGTAAGGCTTAGAATAAATCATCCTTCCTTGAAATCATAACATTGAAAACTATTCAGACATTGTGGCATAAGAAGAATAGCAAGTAAGAGATGATGGTTAACAATCAAATGAAGAAACTAAAGTGAATAGAGTCAAATTTTCCATTTCCTTTCCTCCATGTGAGGAAAATAATCTGAAAGGAAATAATATTGGATCAAGACATTTTATATCTAAGAGTGAATTTGTCAAAATAAAAATTAAGAAATAAGTAAATTTTTATGACTACACCCTCTAAGTCATAAAAATTCTGAAGTTGAAAAATAAATAATTGTACTTACTGTATGTAATAGTCCATATAGTGATATGGTACAGTTGAATGTAGCATTTTCTTGTCAGTGTAGAAAGTATGAAGAGGGAAAAATACACCAATCACATCATCTCCTTCATGGTGAAATTCTTCAGGGATTATGTAATAACATCTACTGATATTATACATTTTAAGAGAGAGAAATTTGGGAATTGTAAAAACCAGAAGATAAAAATCCAAGAGAATATCCTATTAGTACATGAATCTGCTTCGTGCAGAATAAGCAGTGTCCAGTACATATATGCTCAGTTCATGTTTTTGTGACCATGTATGTTTTGTATTTGTTGATGACTCATTCTGCCACACTAATCATTCCAAGGGAGTGAGAATGCTTTTGGGAATGTTGAAACTAATTTCTCACATGGACTCTGCTTCTGAGGCTGTCTATTCCAGTGAAAAACAAGCTGAGAAATGTTTGTTCACATTCTTCTCTAGCCAAAGGCACTATGACTTCAGCAAAGACTACAAACAGCGAGATCTCAGGGTTGATCTTCTCTTGGGATGAAATGGCTAACCATATGATGGAAGAAACTTAATATGAGAAACAATTTAGGCTGATTCCCACAGGTTACATTATGAGAAGCAAACTAACTGAAAAAAGGAAATGGCTTAAACAAAACATTGCAGGTATAACCACTCAAAATTAATATATTGCAGAGTTTAGTGGCAACTAGCAAGTGTGAATTATGGGAAACAGTTTATACAATACGCATTGTGTATATTATCCCAATATTTCCTGCTTTTAGTCTGAGAAAGGGACTTTATCTCTAATATCTGTAAACTTTATACATAAGAAAATACATGAGAAGTGTCAGGGGAAGCATTATTTTTTTAATGGCTAATTCATTTATATTTACAAATTTCAGTAAATTACTTCTATCTTATTAAGTCCAAAGTTCTGTAAAGGGATTATATCAAATGAGCACAATAAAATGTGTATGTAAAGTTTACACTTATAAGACAATTTAAGGAAATGCTTGTTTTTTGGTTTGTGACTATGAAAGTCTTATCAGAACTTCACTGATTAATGTTAAGCTCTTAGAAATCTCTGTCATTAATCTACTTTTCAAACCCATCAAATACCTGAGATGGAAACATTTGCCTGAGTAAGAAGGATGTGCAGACCAAGTAGCTTCTGTTTTAAATAAAAAGAGACATACTGGCTCCTGGGACAATCAGCCAAAGTTTATCAGTGTCAGTGGAGACATCCATTTTGGCAACCATGCCCAGAAGTTCTGATTGTGAAGCAGAAATTTGGAGGAATTTCCTACCTTGTCTAGGTAGATATTACCCATGTATTGGGAGAGCTGGCTCTTTCATTTAGTGTACTAGCCTTTTGGGAAAATCTGTTGCCAGAACACTACAAGCCTACCTGACACAGTCATTGAGTCGGGAACACTGAGGGCTAATATCTTTGAAGCTGTCCTGACACAGTCATTGAGGCGGGAACACCGAGGGCTAGCATCTAGGGCTAGCATCTTTGAAGCTGTCTTGGATGCAGATTTCGAGGAAACACGTGTACCAGGCAGGACTCAGGAAGAGATGTTGATCTTACCATCTTCGAGGAGAATCTTGTCAGAATGATAAACTTTATTTCTGTCTGGTACTTTTGTTCTGAAAATCCACAGTTTTAAACGTAACATTGTATGAGGTGAAATCTCAGAGTTGTTTTGATTTGCATTTTCCTGATGACTAAGGATGTTGAGCATTTCTTTAGGTGTTTCTCAGCCATTCGGTATTCATCATTTTTTAATAGGGTTATTTGGTTCTCTGGAGTCTAACTTCTTCAGTTCTTTGTATACAATGGATATTAGCCCTCTATCAGATAAAGGATTGGTAAAGATCTTTTCCCAATTTGTTGGTTGCCGTTTTGTCCTATTGACAGTGTTTTTTGCCTTACAGAAGCTTTGCAACTTTATGAGGTCCCATTTGTCAATTCTTGATCTTAGAGCATAAGCCCCAGTGTAGGGGAATGACAGGGCTGATAAGTGGGAGAGGGTGGGGTGGCAGGCATGGGGAGGGGGGAGGCAACAGGGGTTTGTTCTTGTTGTTTTTGTTTGTTCATTAAAAAGAAAAAAATAAATTAAAAAAAGAAAAAAAGAAGATTTAGACAGCATTAGGATAAAGAATAAACTGCCTATTTAGATAAAAAAAAAAGTAACATTGTTGGGACATTTTTGTATTGATGTATATACGAAATGTGTGATCTGCACCAAGCAGTTAAATGTTGGCTCTGCTCTATTCACAAGCATGTGAATTGAACCTGTCGATCTCTTTAAGCCATTTTGGACTACATAAAGAACCTGTAAAAGTGGATCATATCCCTAATTGTGTTTAGGAATGGATGACATGTAACAATAAATCAAGAAAACCAGGTTGCCCAAAAGCTTCATTAGCTGCTGTAGAGACATTTATGTCTCCTCCTCTTATCCCTCTGATTGCTGCAGGTGTTCTAGAAAAAAAAAATTCAGCATTGTGACATGTATAGGTACCATAAATACCATAACCAGGAAGAAGTTTAAGCATTCAAATGTTATTCACTTAGCATTCAAATGTTTTTCATTTCTTTCTTTTGAGCTGTTTCCATGTAAGGAGTTCCACTTTCACATTGCTATTTGTTTTACTGTCTTCTTTGTCTCCCCCTTTGTACTTTCCATGCTAAGAGTTTGAAGATTGTCTCACTGACATTAAAAAATTTTTAAGTTTATAAACTCTTATAAAATGCATCTCTAGGAGATCTATATCCCACTCTACTTGTATTATTATTATCTCATTTAAAGTACAATTAGATTTTCTACAATAGTTTGATCTGTAGGATTGTACAGAATACCCATAATATGTTTTATGTTATAAAATGTAAAAATTGTTTAATTATACCACATACATAAACCAGGGCATTATCAGTTTGAATGTGTAAATATATTCTCATGATAGCCATCACTAACTCTTATGGATTTTACTCAATGGACAGCCAAAACCAATTAACATTTCCTAGTAATTTTCTAAAACAATTAAAAGTTTGTAACTGGTATTGTCTAATCTGTACTTTATGTCACTGAATTTTCTTTTTTTTTAACTTTTATTGCATTATGATGAGAAAAGTTACATGATTTCAATTTATCTGAATTTGTTAAATTTAAAAACATATTTTAAGTAAATAGAATTAAATCACATTCTTGTTTCCCTTTTGTACCCCAACTCCTCCCAGAACCCCCCTTCAAATACCTACAATTTTTTTTGTCATATTCCTTAAAATTTATAAAATATTATAACAATAAAAATAAGTATTATAAAAGTTGTTTGATATAAAACAGCAATCAATTTACCAGTCTTATGTAGATACTCGTCTACAGCAATAGTGAAAATACATTTTTCTCAATATAAATTTTAAATAACTCCAAACATATTAACTGTATATTTCAAAATAATACATCAATACTAGTATTTTCTTAAATGTACATAAATATATAAAGTCTTTTTGTTTGTCTGTTTTGTATTTAGTAGAGCTTAAAATCTTGGCTCTTACTGTGGTACAAGCCCAAAATAAGAACAATTTTTAGACATTGGAGTTCATTGTAATAAGGCTTCAATAACCCTCACATCACCAAAGAATTTTACCTCCATTTTAACTAAGCTGAGAGTTGATGTTCTGCTGCACCAAGAAATGAATTGTAGGCATGATTTTTAGATACAGACTTCATGCTATGGTCAAAGCTATTTGACTTGAATGAGTGACTTTATTCTCAGTCCACAGAGAACAGGTTACACTCATTTAAGAAATGGTATATGTATTAAGATGGTCTATCCATAAAGTCATTCACCAACTGTTTCAATGAACAATGGTTCTGCTTGGAGGGTGGCACAGACATTAGGTGAGGGTAAGAATCTGGTTCATTAGTTGTGATAATTTGGAAAAGTATTCATCTCAGAGAAAGAGTAACTTGTAAAGTTCTCTTCTTCAAACTTGATACAAGAGCTGCAAACGTCAAGCAAAGTATTCAGTCTCACTCTTTGTTGTTCTCTTACAAGCAACCTCCCTAGTTAATCCTCTATGTTTCTTTTGGGTATATAAATACTTTTGAAATATATAAGTTGTTCTGAAAACCATAGTATAATGTAAAAACATGAAATAAATAATACTACTAATAGAGAGGCTGAGATAGGAGAAGCAAGATTTCAAGACCCTTATGTTGTATACAGCCAGACACAAACAAATAAGTTGAAAGTGTATATAGATTGTACAATATTGGACCTCTTTCTCCAATTACCAAATTAGAGAGACCATTGGATGACAATCAACAAATTTCTAATTCCTTATATTTTTGGATTTCAATCACTTAGGATATGTTGGTAATATTTTCATATTAAGATATTAAGAAAAGAAAATTGTCACTTCCTGTTGTTTTTTGTTGTAAGAGGTGGAATTAGGTTTGTGTGGATTTGTTGAAAGATTACTTTCTTGCTCCTTCTAGGGTGTAGTTTTGCTCCTTATGTTGATGTTTTCCACACACATGGTATGCACTCTCTGATAAGTGGTTATTAGCCCACTACAGGAATACAGGAATACAGGAATACAGGAAGAACAACCCACAAACCACAAGAAACTCAAGAAGAAGGAAAACCAAAATGTGGACATTTCATTCCTTCTTAAAAGGGGG
>JADRCC010567116.1:0-19372 GCA_019843855.1 Hylomyscus alleni
AAGATCCTATCCTTGGGGGGAAAAATGAAGCACATGAATGAGCGTTTTAAAAGCCTCTCATCTTTTGTGGAGTATTTATTTCTTAAATTACCCATTCTTCTTAGAATTTAAAGACTTCCAAGTAAGCTTTGAAATGGATATGCCCTTGAAGTTGTCTCTCTCCAGAGGAGTTTACTTCTTTGCTACAGTGTTTTGGAACTGGATAAACAACTTCTCTCAATCTCTCTGGTATGTCTAGAGTTTATATTTCTTACCTAAAATGTTTTCATGTGAAAACTCATAGTATTATTGATGTTGCAATTTTAATGGGATGCCAATCCCAAACTGTTGTCAAATATTATTTATGTTGCTATATATTATATATAAATTATACACACACACACACACACACAAACACACACACACACACACACACACACATTCCTGAATTAACTTAACTGAACACTGAAAGTGACCATTATAATTCCCATTTAAATTTTTGGAACAATGCAAAAGTAATGCTTTGAGTGTTTAGTTTGTGCTTTTCAACTATAATTAGTTAGGAAATTATTTTATAGGATTCATTTTAGGTGTTGTCATTTTTTAAAAAATAAAGAATGGTATATTTTCTGTAAGTTTATTACAAACATATAAAGTGGGTAGATGCCCATAATATAAACTTACTTCTATTAGTTTTTAATATTACTTTTCATATTCCTTGCCTTGCTGTAAAGTAGTATGACATATAAACATATCTTATAATTGGAACTAAAATCAACTAATTGCACCATCAAATTCAATGGATGCATTTTCTAGCAATTAGACCTTGAAAGTTATTGCAAAGTCTATAAAATATTCATTCCAATTTCCATCAAATATTGGCAAAGTCCTTTTATTTAAATGATACTACTATTTTAAAAGGAAGAGTAGCAGCCAGGGAGCTGCCATAGGGTGCTCTGTTGGGCAACATTGAGATTTGCAGAACTGAGCAAAATGTGCATTGGAGCAAAGTCAACAGAAATGATTCTCATATATATTCAACATGATCTACATAGAGACATAGATAATCAAGCTAGCATGCATATGCATAAAAATATGAATGTAAATGTTAAATTAACATATAAATGTTAATGAAAGTGATATGGGTAATTATTAGTCCATTTTCATGAATTAAAGAGATAACTTTTTAAATGTGAAATATTTAGTTTAAGTTATGAAGGTTTGTAGGGGGGGGTGTATTTCTAAGTATGTTCAACTAGCTGGGGACACAAGAGGCATTAAATCTTTCTGGAGCTGAAATTATAGGATGTGCTGAATTGCCCAGTTAGGTTTCTGGGAACTAAACTCTGGTCTTCTGAATGATCCTCTGAAAAAGCACCCTCCTAAGTGACTTACAGCCATCTTTAACTCCAGGACCAGAAAATGAGATTCCTCCTTCTATCTACAACAATGACCTGCACACATAACATGAACACATACACACACACTGATTTAAACTATTAATTGAATTAATCTTTAAAATTAATAGGGTTTCCATATATGTGTTTGTTTCATTCTTATTTACTCTACTTCTTTCATTAAAATCTTACTCTGAAAGGCTATTCTTAGAATAAAAAAGAAGATAAAATGTAAAAATCTCTTTGTAAATTGCCATTTGGACTTACTATTCCATAAATTAATTTCAATAGCTTTTATAACTATCCATTTTGAAGTAAACTCACCCACAGAGTCTTTTTTGCCAAGTCTTTGCTCCTCTGGAGTATGAGCAGTTCCTGAAAGTTCTTAACTCATCCTTGTATTAAACACTTGATACATTGACAATAATAAAGCACTGTTGTGAGGACAGGAGAAGGTTGTGATTCTTTGGAAGATGTAAGCATCATACCTGGAGAAGGAGAACCTTTTTTAAAATGATTTTATTCATTTACATTTCAAATGATATCCCCCTTCCCTTACAGGTCCACAATCCCCTATCCCATCTCTCCTCTCCCCAGTCCCCTTTGCTCTATGAGAGTGCTCCTTCACCCACTCACCCACTCCCACCTAATAGCTCTAGTATCACCCTATGCTGGGGCATCAAGCCTCCACAGGACCAAGGGCCTCCCCTCCCATTGTTGTGAGATATGGACCTCCTCTGCTACATATCAATCTGGAGCCTGGCTCTCTCCATGTATACTCTTTAGTTGATAGTTTATTCCCTGGGAGCTCTGGATGATCTCATTAACTGATATTGTTTTTCCTATGGGGTTGCAATCCTCTTCAACTCCTCTTCCAGCTAATCCATTGAGCTCAGTCCAATGGTTGGGTAATAGTTGACTGTGAGTATCTGCATCTGTATTGGTCAGGTGTTGTCTTCTGGTCATGACAATCATCTCAATAAGATTACCCAGTAGCCTTGGTTACCTGACAAGTCTCAACCCAGACAAAAAACATTATATAGAACCTATAATATACTATACACTATACTGTAGATGGTACAAATGATATCGAGGTTCGCTTCTATTCAGAGCTCTTGTTCATGTGGATATTGCTAGAAAGATGGAAAATGAAACTTTATTGAGGATATTCCACTGATTTTCTCTCCTCACCCCACCGGAAGGCCCAATATCACTCATTTCTGCATATGTTCTCAGCTTTTAACAATTAAGTGGATCAAAAACAAATAAACAACAAATTCAGAGGTGTGGAGAAACACTGCTGCTTCAGGTTGCAGGCTACCATGTTTAGACAGCTTAGGTACAGATTTAAAGGACTCTCTTTTACAGCAGGGCTTCCTCTCCTCTGCCTGACGTTGCCTACCTCCCACATGCTCTACCCGAGGAAGGTCACATAATCCTTGGCAAACCTACAAATTCAACTTCTTCCTTCCCGACAAGAAGCTGCTCAGCTAGCACCTGGGATTCCTGGAATGTTTCTCCAGGCAAATAAAGCATCCTTAGTACTTACTTTTACTCTAAAAATGCCTTCCCACTCTCCAATATTCATATATAGCTCTTTTCTACCCTGAACAAGATTTATGCACAAAAGCTGTTTCATTGAACATCCTCTAAGAGATCTGTTTCGCTGAAAGCCATCTAAAAGAGCCGTAACACTAAAATCCTTGGGGAAAGCCTCCCTTTCCCCCTTTTGCTCTCACAGCAAGACCAGGATCCTGCAGACCCCACCTATACTAGGCTATGCTTCATCTTTGCAGTCCAGTATGCAGGGGTGTCTAGACACTCTGAGAAAGAAAGCACATATGCAAAACCACAAGGAGGCAGCCCATGGGAGTGAATATATCAAGAATTATAAAGGTTTGCAGATTTGATGTATGAAATGCTCGAAAATAAATCAGGTAAAAATAAATATAAAAAATAAGTTTGTCATCCATATTTCATTCTTCTCAAGTGCATTCAATGAAATGTTGCTTTGTGCTGTAACTATGATTTCTGATGGTGTTATTCCTGCATAGGAGAGGTTAGGATAGATACTGGCATGAAGTGAAGAGATTTCCACATTTATCATGCTTTCCCATCCTCTCCATAACAGAGGATGCGATTGTTAGCAGGTAAGATCTTTACACTATTTTCCAGAACACCAAGATACTCCTCATGAATAATGGGAGTGCCACGGACCGGGTTCGTTGCGGGGGACCCCAACTTCCATGGGATGAGAGTTCTGGTCAGGTGGGCAATAAGTCGGCGGATGACAAGCAGACTCGACACAAGAGTGTGGTGAATCTGAATGTATTTGTATAAGGTGAAATTTAGGCTTAAACAAGCAGGGCAGATGACAAGAGTCACGTAGGCAGGTGAGGTTTACAGCAGGGGCACAAGAGTGAGGTCAAGTAGGCAAGTGACAGCTACCTCAAGGTTATAGGATTAGGTAACCAGGTGTGAAACAGGTGCAATAGCAGTTGAGACCTTCCTGCTGGGGCTATTTTGGCATTCCTATGCTAATTCTCTGGTTCTACTGGAGGCAAGGGCTAGGAGAATCTGATTTAGTATTTCCTGTAAATTCTCTGGGTCTTGTTGGTGACCTAACAGTTCTAGCTAATGCCCTTGAGTGAGGGAAGGCCTTGGATTATTCTCTAGAATGTAATACAGTTATTACTTCTGTGGGACTTCCCCAAGAATTCTAACTATGTTAACAGTAAGCCATGGTGCCTGACCTCTGTCGCTAACTCTGAGGACATTCTATCTGAATAAGGCAGATTCCTTGAGAGCAATTCCAAGCTAAGGACAGCTTGGAATTGAATTAGGATGTGTTGGAAACATCGTGCTGGCTAGGAAACAATGTCCAATTTTAGCCATTTACGAATCATTTCTTGGGGTACTTTTATGCCTAAATAAGAGGGCGTGTTGATGATTGGAAAGACTACTCTGGAACACGTCTGAATTGGGGGATGCCAGCGACTATCTGAATACCCAGGAGGCTCAAGCTCTCTTTTGGGGCCATATTGCCTCTCATCCTTAATCAGGCTTTTACCCCCGATAGTTTGGATATGACTGGTGTAGACAAAAGGGCGTGGCAGGGAGGAGTCTGAAAAGTACCACAGGTCCTGAATAGTTAGAAATGGAACAAAAAGAAAAGGATCCTAAACAAAAGCTTCAGGAAGAATCTGAAAATCATTCAGCATATGTCACATTATCTCAGGCAAAATATAAAATAAGGAACTAAGTAAACACTTTGAAGTTCTCTGCATAACAGAAAATTTTACCTTATTCTTTGCAGTGTAACAATTGTGAAAAATATCAGAGAAATTCAATGTTCATTAATTATCAAAAGGTACTAAAATGCCACCCACTTCCAGACACAAGATTATGGTGATAAACCTGTAGAAAGTGGTGGAAGACTAGTAACTTCACTGGTGAACTGGGATTCCCACTCTTTGATAAAACCTCTGGGAAATACTACTAATTTTCACAATTTGTTTATTTTAATATATATGTTACATTTTCCTCTAGTAACAGAAAAAGTGTTTGAAGATCTATGGTAGCACATTTAATTAAAGAAAAAGGAAGAAAGGAAATAAGAGGGATGGAGGGAGATTGGAGAAGAAGGGAATACAACTGAGAGGGGAGAGATTAAATAAATGAAGTAACACTGTTACAAAATTTGATTATTAAAAATAAGTTCTCAGCCTTTAGTCTTTTAGCCGGTTATTAACCTCATCTCTTTCTGCTGAAGGTGGAGTATTTTCTAGAATTTCAACTTCCTAGGATAACTTCTAATGTATGTTTAAACTTTGTATTAATTTGTAAGTTTCAAACATGCAGCGTGGATTGTGCTATTGGATGATTTCAGTGATACAAGAAAAGAATGGAAAGAAGGAAGGAAGGAAGGAAGGAAAGAAGGAAAAAGGAGAGAATAACACCTCTGTTCTTGTGTGAAAAAATTTAGGCTTCTTTCCAAATATTCTATCATTACAAACATTATTGATAAACCTGATTATTCTCATTTATGTAAATTTAGTAAATAAAATATATCAATAATATTTAAGAAAATGTTTATAATATTATCAATACAATAAAATATTTAATAGGCAATCTCAATTATTCTTACATATAATCTTTCACAACTTCTAAATGGGGTATGCTTTGTTGAATGTAAATACTCCATTTGTAAAGCCAAATACCTTAATTGAAGTAGCATTTATGTAGAGATGGGTTTCTGACTTCTCAGCTGTATTAGCTTCCTGATAAACACTACTTTATCCACAATGACCATTAAGAATGTTCATTTGATCACTTTTAAACATTGTTCTAATAAGCAATAATATCAATCTTTACTTAAATCTTTAAATTATCTAAATTATTTAATAAGGCTGCAAGTTTTTGACATTGAAGAGTTTCCTAAAATGCTTAAAATGGTTCTACTGATTTAAACAAAGCTATTAGAGAACCTACTTTCCAAAGAAGTTGATGCCAATGTACTGATTAAAATTGTTAGGCAAAATAGCTACTGCTTTGAAACTCATTCCTAAGTAATTAGGCTATAAGGGTGGGTATTTTGTATTCTTGGCCTCATGTAATCTTTCCAGTTGAGCAAATAGATTCAATAGTGAATTAAATCAATTATTATGTGTTATAATTCTGCTATACTTCAAATTTTTCTCTTTAATCTATTTTTTCCATTTTTTCTTTTTCCAAGACAAGGTTTCTCTGTATAGACCTGGATGTCCTGGAACTCACTCTGTAGATCAGGTTGGCCTCAAACTCAGAAATCTGCCTGCGTCTGCTTTCCAAGTGCTGGGATTAAAGGCACTTTCTCTATTTTTTAAATCTCATAATGAATAGCTCCAAATGCAGATTTCTATTTGAAAATTCCAATAGCTTCCCCTAAATTTTAAAGTTTGTAGGGTAAATATCTTTAACTATAGTTTTAGCTATTACTTTCAACCCATCTTTATACAAGATACAGTCTCTGGAGTTTTCTTTATATGTGTAATTATGACTAATTCAACACTCATTAATGAAACATTTCAGAATTTTTTAAGTGTATGATTTAAGAATCGCTAAGCATAAAGGAAAAAATTTGTAAGTAGTAATAGTTAAAGGTCAAGTCTAAAATGGATTTTCTTTACACACACACACACACACACACACACACACACACACACATATATATATATATAATTATATAATTATTTGCTTTAATGGACAATATATATTTGAATAATATTTATGAATCTCATTATAGTACTGACATGAAAAGAACAAAAAATAGTTCTTTAATAAAGAATCTTAATTAAAATTTTTACACTATTACATAACATTATACATTTGTGTGTTTGATGTTTTGTCCTTATTAATAGATGTTATTCATGATTTATCAATTTATACATATAAATTTTAAAAATAAAAGTTTAAGACTGTATATTAAATAGTTTGCATTTTGCAAATCATTAGAAGCAACTATTTCCTTATAAAAAGACAAATAAATCTATAAATGTAATTCTTCACCTCAATAGCAGAATTGAGCCTCTGTTTTCTGAGTTCTTCTACACTACACACATACAAATACACACGAAAGCCTCTCTTTTCTTCAGACCTTGTAAATATCAGCTCCCAGGAGTACAGTGTAAAATGTGATCTATTGAAATACCAGACTCAGAGAGCTAACTAGAAAAGTTATATGGAATTTGTTGCTCAAACAAATGGACAAACCAACATAAATATCAAGCAAACAATCAAATACTGACGGAATACTGCCAGTGAACAAATACATGAACTTATTTTGTTGAAAATGACAGATTCTTTAACTGAACAAATAAATTATTCTAGGAGGCTTATGAGTTAGCAACAGGACTGAGAAAGAGGTTAAGTATTTATCTAAATTGTTTCTAACCTAGCTCCAGAGGCCAGCCAAGTTGAATACTCAATGTGAGTCCCTTAGAAAATTACACTGGCACATCGAAATGTGTGAGAAGAAAAGATCAAGTGTAGACACAGTTCACTGTGTCCTGATAGTAAGATAACGAAAAAAAAATTGCAAACTTAAAAAGTAAAAAGAATACTTAAAAGCAAACAAACACTCACTTTTATGTTCTTCGAGACTGAACCAATGGAAAACAGTGATCTGGTACAATGTCTTCTTAAAGGTATAACTTCGATGAAGGCTTCTGTCCTAGAAACTTTATTTTAAAAAGTAGTTTTGCAATGAAAAATTACAATGATTTTCTTCAAAGATACCTGCAATGTGCCTATTAAGGCTGAAATTTATATCTACTTTTGGAAAACTATTACACATAGTATTATATTAAATAGAAATTTACATAAGATGTGCTTAAATATAATTTAAATTTATTTTTCTAAATTTAGCCTACCTACTTGCTGTCCAGATATTCTACTTTATCTATATGTTAAAAATATATTTGTTCAGAGAGTATTGTATTAATGAGTATTGTAGAGGAACAAACCAAAAGAACAAGTGTAAGAGTAAACTTACTACTTTTTACATGATTGGAACCTGGAGATATTAATAATATTTAACAGCAGTCTAGATATCTGGGGAAACTATGATATTTAGTTTAACTTTAAGCAGTCATGTAGCTCAGAGCAAGAGGGAGAATGTCCAGAAGATGACTGGTAACTTACTAGTGAGAGTCCATGTCAGAAATATGAAGGATCTATTTTCTGATATTACGGAGACATTGAAAATATACACCTTTCAAAACAGAGATTATTGTCGACATCCATGGGTGTTTTCCTTATTATTATTACCTTTGTAACATCTACAATCTCTTATATGATGGTTTCCGCAACCAGTGCAGTAAGTATCCCCTCCCCAATTCAGTTACCCATACACCAACTGTCCCTCAAAGCACACAAAAAAACACAACCAAAAAAATGTACTTTATTGATTTTGCCATTTCTTCTATCTAGTCAAGTTAATAAACAATATAAACTATTGCTCTCACTGATCTTTTGTGTATCTTAACTTAGATGTCAATGTAAACACCAGTTGTTAGCACAATTCTGCCACTGATAAACTTAAGTTATGTGTACAAGTTAATATCTGAATGTGGAAACATGAGAAAGATTGAAGGCTCCCAGGGGGCTAGAAGAGGAAGTCAAATTCACTCAACTAGAGGTACAAGGCTGTTGTGAATCACCTAACATTGGTGCTGGGAAACAAACCCATGTCATTCTAAAGAGTCATAAAAGTTATAAACTATTGACCTGTCCTTCTAGCTCCTTTCTTTTTCTCTTAAAATATATTTACTTCTAAATGTAGGCTTCAAAATCTTTGTTTTTCAAATGTGAAAAGACTTCATGCATATTTATTTCTTCCAAGAGATCAGTATCATAAACAAATCATCAGTGATTTACACTGAACATGATTCTAACTTATAGATAATTATAAGTTATCCAAGTTATAAGATAATTCTGGAACCTACAGATAGCTAGAGATCTGTACTATCTAGTCAGTCATTTGGATGCTTGTAAATAAGAAGTTTTAGAATGAAGTTTTAGAAGTCAGTGTTTGATCATTTTTCTCACCTCTACAGAGCTGTGATGAAATGTATAACAATTTGTGATTAAGTCTATGATAATATTTTTACTTCAATTACTATATATAAATAATTCTATTTGAGTATACTTTATATATAATTTATTGCTTATTTTTGTACTTATAAGGTTCCATAAATACAATTTTATCATATTGTAAGGTGAAAAAACTCCATCTTCCAAGTCTCCCATATATGTACTTTCATTGTAGCATACATTAGAAATTAACTTTTGGACTTTCTAAGGAGGGACCAGCCGGGAGGCACAAGCCTCATGAGTTGCAGAGGAGTTGCAGAGCAGCAGGGACAGGATCCTCTCAGTCTCCGAATGACAGTGGTGGATCAGCAACCCTCTCTGCCCCTTCCCTGCATGTGGAGAGTCTGCCTTCAGGGAGTGCTTTAACCCAGGGATTCACCCATAAGCACCTGGATTTACCAGAGGAGAGTTGATCTCCTGGAAGTACAGAAGCACTGACACAGGCTTACAGACTCACAGGAGAAACAAGCTCCAGCCAGAGACAGCAAGAACATCTAACACCAGAAATCAACAGATGGCAAAAAGCAAGTACAAGAATCTTACAAACAGAAATCAAGACTACTTGTCTTCATCAGAACCTAGTACTCCCACCACAGCAAGTCTAGGATATCCCAAAACACTGGAAAAGCAAGATTTGGATCTAAAATCATATCTCACGATGGTGCTAGAGATATTTAAGAAGGACATGAAAAACTCCCTTAAAGAAATAAAGAAGAACACAGGTAAAGAGGTATAAATCCTTAAAGAGGAAATTAAAAAAATCCCATAAAGAATTACAGGAGATCACGTGTAAACAAGTAGAATCCCTTAAAGAAGAAACACAAAATTCCCTTAAGGAATTGCAGGAAAACACAAACAAACAGGTGAAGGAATTGAGCAAAATCATTCAGTACCTAAAAATGGAAGTAGAAACAATTAAGAAATCACAAAGAGAGACAACTCTGGAGTTAGAAATCTTAGGAAAGAAGACAGGAAACATAGATGCAAGCATCACCAACAGAATACAAAAGATAGAAGAGAGAATCTCAGGGGCAGAAGATACCATAGACAACATAGACAGAACAGTCAAAGAACATGCAAAATGCAAAAAGATCCTAATCCAAAACATCCAGGAAATCCAGGACACAATGAGAAGACCAAACCTAAGGATAATTGGTATAGAAGAAAGTGAAGACCTCCAACTTAAAGGACCAGTAAATATCTTCAAAAAAATTATAAAAGAATATTTCCCTAACTTAAAGAAAGAGATGCCCATGAACATCCAAGAAGCCTATAGACCTCCAAATAGACTGGACCAGAAAAGACATTCCTCCCTCCATATAATAGTCAAAACAACAAATGCACAAAACAAAGAAAGAATACTAAAAGCAATAAGGGAAAAAGGTCAAGTAACATATAAAGGTAGGCCTATCAGAATTACACCAGACTTCTCACCAGAGACTATCAAAGCTAGAAGATCCTGGGCAGATGTCATACAGACCCTAACAGAACACAAATGTCAGGCCAGATTACTATACCCACCATAGATGGAGAAACCAAAATATTCCATGACAAAATCAAATCCACACAATATATTTCCACAAATCCAGCCCTTAAAAAGGGTAATAAATGGAAAACTCCAACACAAAGAGGGGAACTACAATACTGAAAAAGCAAACATGTAATCTTCCAACAAAACTAAAAGAAGATAGACACATGAATGGATTTCCAGCTCTAACTACAAAAATAACAAGAAGCAACAGTTACTTTTCCTTAATATCTATTAATATCAATGGACTCAATTTCCCTATAAAAAGACATAGACTATCAGATTGGGTATGTAAACATGACCAAACATTTTTTGTATACATGAAACCCATCTCAGTGACAAAGACAGACACTACCTTAGAATAAAAGGTTGGAAAACAATTCTCCAAGCCAATGGTCCCAAGAAAAAAGCTGGAGTAGCCATTCTAATATCGAATAAAATAAACCTTCACCCTAAAGTGATCAAAAAAGATAAGGAGGGATACTTCATATTCATCAAAGATATGATCTACCAAGATGAACTCTCAGTTCTGAACCTTTATGCTCCAAATCAAAGGGCATCTACATTCATAAAAGAAACTTTATTAAAGTCTAAGCACACATTACACTGCACACAATAGTAGTGGGAGATTTCAACACCCCACTCTCTGCAATGGACAGATCATGGAAACAGAAAATAAACCGAGACACAGTGAAACTAACAGAAGTTATGAAACAGATGGACTTAACTGATATCTATAGAACTTTTTATCCTAAAACAAAAGGATATACCTTCTTCTCAGCACCTCATGGTACCTTCTCCAAAATTGACCATATAATTGGTCACAAATCAGGTCTCAATAGATACAAGAAGATTGAAATAATTCCTTGTATCTTATCAGACCACCATGGACTAAGGCTACTCCTCAGTAACAATATAAACAATAGAATGCCCACATACACATGGAAGCTTAACAACACTCTTCTCAATGATATCTTACTCAAGGAAGAAATAAAGAAAGAAATTAAAGACTTTCTAGAGTTTAATGAAAATGAAGCCACAACATACCCAAACTTATGGGACACAATGAAAGAAGTCCTAAGAGGAAAATTCATTGCTTTAAGTGCCTACAAAAAGAAACTAGAGAGCACATACACCAGTAATTTGACAGCACAGCTGAAAGTGCTAGAACAAAAAGAAGCAAATTCACCCAAGAGGAGTCGAAGGCAGGAAATAATCAAACTCAGGGCTGAAATCAACCAAATAGAAACAAAAAGAACTATACAAAGAATCAACCAAACCAGGAGCTGGTTCTTTGAGAAAGTCAACAAAATAGATAAACCCTTAGCCAGACTAACTAGAGGACACAGAGACAGTATCCTAATTAACAAGATCAGAAATGAAAAGGGAGACATAACAACAGACACTGAGGAAATCCAAAAAATCATGAGATCCTACTACAAAAGCCTATACTCAACAAAACTGGAAAACCTGGATGAAATGGACGATTTTCTAGACAGATACCAGCTACCAAAGTTAAATCAAGATCAGATTAATGATCTAAACAGTCCCATATCTGCTAAAGAAATAGAAACAGTTATTAATAGTCTCCCAACCAAAAAGAGCCCAGGACCAGATGGGTTTAGTGCAGAGTTCTATCAAACGTTCAAAGAAGACCTAATACCAATACTCCTCAAACTATTCCACAAAATAGAAACTGAAGGCACTCTACCCAATTCGTTCTATGAAGCCACAATTACTCTGATACCTAAACCACACAAAGACCAAACGAAGAAAGAAAACTTCAGACCAAGTATAAATTAATATCTATGAATCCAAACTGATATTAATATTCAGATTGTAGCAGGAAATATAAAAAAGCAAACCACACTACATCGGCAGTGCCTGGCCAGCCTGCTCTCATCTCGGTAGACTCTCTGACCCAGAGTTCCGAAATCTCTCCACCCGACTCGCCAAGTTTCCATGGTAGATCGTTGCCACATCAACCCCATGCTTCCAAATTCCCATAGCCACTTTTTACTGCCGTACCTTTCTTTCTGTAACGCAGTTGAGTTCGCTGCATGAAGGAAAACACTACACAAACTTAGTTCAGAATTAACAGGTAACCCAATCGATAGGTGCAACCCAATCGATAGGTGCAACAACTAGCATCCTAATCTTGTAAGCTATTCTAAATATAACTCCTCTGGTGGTGAATCCTGGCAGATTTGCCATTTAAACTGGGGGCTTCTTGTTAGCTACATTTTTGCCTCCATCTCTCTTCTGTCCAGAAGGAAACCTCTTCCTCTCTATGATGCAGAAGTTCCATCTCCTCTTTGCCCAGTGATTGGTCTCCTGAAATCTTTATTCATTAGGGGAAGGTTCACCTAATATTACATGAGTACATGTACGTGATTCACTCCTTGTCCCAGGCAACCTCTCTTGGGGAAATAGAATTAGCATCAAAATACAAACAGTACCAGGGCAATCCACAACACAGGTAAGAAAACAAATGAGCCAAGAGACAAATGTGTTCATAGAAAAATATTAAGCAACCAATGGAGATACATGGTCCTCATGAAAGATAGCATAACTACCCAATCCTAGGCTTGGTGTCCTGGGATTTTTTTGCTAAGATTATAGTGTGTGGTGGGCTGGTGAGGAGACATAACAATTACCACCTATTCAGTCTATTCATCAAGTTATTATGGAAAGAACTAGACATAACCAGTTCATGGACTTCAAGTTGAGGTTTCACACTATTAAGACATGTTAGAAGTTTTCATCTCTTGAATAATAGTTTATTTGCATAACCTTAGATCCAGCCCCCTTATTATTCACCTTAGAAGTTGATTGACTAAACTGGTGAAGACCTTTTATCATCATAAAAAATCCACATGAAATACTGGCAGATACCAAAGGGAAAAATTAGATCCCACTAATCTTGTTTTTTGGGTAGGCCTCTTGTCTTAAAAGAATTTTTCTCATCTAAGAGTGAGTAAATGGGAAAAATAATCATAGGCCTTTTATAAAACAGAAAATAAAAATGAATATGTGTTAGATGGTTAAAATTTTCAAGATGATTAACCCTAAGGAAGCAAATCTGGATAGCACTCCTGCATACCGCACCAGCTTGCATGTCAGAAGCCAGGGAAGTGCTGAAGAGGCTCCTAACACAGAGGCAATCTGCAAAGACTAAATGGCCTGACCTTTCCTTTCCCTCTCCCAGTCCCATCCCAATATCTTGCCTTCCCTCCTCTCTCCTTCCCTCCCTAACCCTTACTCTCCACCCCTTACTCCCCACCCCTTCACTCCTCTTCCCCATTCCTTTCCCCTTCCTTTTTTACATTTTCTTTTCTCCCATTGTTTCCTCATCTTTCCTTCTCCCCACTTTTCTCTCCCTTTCTGTTATCTCTTTCAGTTGAAATACCAACGTAAGACAAGATAATGCATAAAAATCAGCACTCCTCCAAAGCCAGTGGTACCCACTCACACAAAACAGTACATCGATCATTGGGGCACCATGTGTAGTGGGCTCAATTCAGGAACAAACTAAAAGGATGGTGTGCTGTAACCAATTGGAGTCATTGGTGTAGAAAACAAGGGTGATCCAAATATAAAAATTCATCAGTGTGTTATGCCAAATTAACAGAATGTAGGAGGAAAACTCCGGAATCATTCTAATTAATGGAGAAAAGGCAGTTAAAAGTTCTATATGCTTTTATAACCAAACACTCACTATATTAGAGATAAAAAGAAATGCCCTCAATATTGCAATATATCCATTATATATGAAAATAATTAATTATGTATGAATAAGCTTTCATACATTTCAAATGTATATGAATATATATTTCATATGTAAAATGCTTTTCATTATTACTCTATTGGAAAACTAAAGATTTTCCCATTTGATTCATGAACTACACAAGAATATCAATTTCATTATTCTTGTCAAAAATAGTACTGAAATTTGTAGCCAGAATAGTTGGGTACATCAACAATGAAGAGTAAAGCAGGGTGATTTTCATGTATAGATGACATGGTCTTATGTGTAGAAGACCCTAAAAATTTCACAGAATGTTAGAGACAATATGTGATTTTATAAAGTAGCAGGTTTTTAAACCAACACAACAGTCTATCTTTATTTCTATACTAACAGTGGAGAAGCAGAAGAGAAAACTTAGAAAACAATTTTAAATACAATAGCATAAACAGAAAGAAATATTTAGAAATTAACTTGGCTAAGGAGGCAAAATAATTATACACTGAAAACTATCAAACATTGCTAAACAAATGCAAAGCCATAGACCAATGGGAAGAACTAGAAATTCGAATCCAAGCTCAGAAACCCAATCAGGGGATGAAAACCAAGCCATGTGCAATGCCATATGAATTCACAAAGGTTCTAAACAACCAAGATGATCTGGAAAGAAGAGAACGAGTGGGTAGATGGACATTTTCTGATTTCAAAATTTACTAAAAAGCTATAGTAACCCAAACAGCATGCTATTAACACAGAGAGATTTTTAGATCAATCAATAGAATGGAACAGATATTGCATCTTTGGAACTATAGTCAGATAATATTGAGTAAGAATGCCAAGAGCAATATAAATATAAATCTGCTTGGAAACAGAGATATTTGTGAGCAATAATGACCTGTCTCAGAGAGCCTCTGTACAGAATGGAGGAAGATGTGGACCCAAAGATTATGAAAAACAAAACTGTAAGATGCGTAGTACTTCCTTAGTGAGTTTTACATATTGTTTTTTTCTTGGTTAATTGTGGGACACAGGCATAGAGAGAATGAGAAAGATGATGATCAGTCAGCCCATGTTCATACAACAGCACATCTGTCCTGCAGAGAAAGGGGAATCCATGGGCTGCAGAGGCTTCATATGTTAAGAGCATGGGCTGATCTTGCAGAGGACATATTTCCAGCACCAATGATAGGTGGTCCACAACCTTCTCTAACTCTTTAGAAACTTTAGAAGATCTGATGCCATCATCTGCCACCAGGGGCACCTGAACACACATGCCTATAAACACATACACACATATAAAATTAGCATACTTTTTGTTAAAGAGGAAGAACGAATAGTTTGTGTGTTGGAGATTTCACAAGAAAGCAAATTAACAGAGAAACTGCAATTCTAAATGTTTCTTCCATGAAACAGGGACCCCAGGCAGACATCACACTCATTTCTTCACAAGGAATGCAGAATTCACAGACATGCAGACCACTGGCACGTACTTCCTTTATGTCTCTGTTTCAGCACTTACCAGGTAGGAAGGATTAATGGTGCTCTGCTTTTTGTGACCTAAGCACAGTGATCTAGACATGCATGGAAATGCCTGAACATCTGTGTTGCTCCAGAGTGCAAGATGAAGGCCAAAGGCAAACATCTAAAGGACTTGTGTGTCTCATGGTGGTCATTTTTAGTAGCAACTGGAAAATGCAAGTTTAAGAGTTTAATTTCTTTTAAAATGATAGTGAAAATGTTAGAGTGGCTTTGTAGGCATTTTATTATTACCTCATTTGTTTTAAAATCTTTTTTTCTTTTTTGGTATATGAGTGTGTGTTGAATGTATGTGTGCATACCTGTATATATATGTGACAGACAGAAGAGGGTGTCAAATGTCCTGTACTACCTACCACTCTCTACCTAATTTCTTTGAGGCAAAGTCTCACACTGAACCCAGCGTTAAGTTGGAAGCCCACAAGCCCCAAAGATCCTTCTGTCTCCATCCTCAGAGCTCTGAGAGTACAAGTGTATGCTGCTGTGCCAGGTTGTTACATAGGAGACTGAATCCAATTTAGGCCTATGAAGAAAACACTTATACTCACTAAGCCTTCTCTTTCTTGCAGCTCCCACCATCCCTTAAGGTTTGATTTGTAACTCCTGCAATGCCACCAGGACCAGAATCAATGTACACACCAAGGACACTTGCATTTGTAGGTATTTTCATCTTGTAGATTTTATTAAGTTATAATCTCATAACTCATAAGCAAAGAGCTGAGTTAAATTATTAACAAGTTAATTATTAAACAAGTTAGCAATTAATTCTAAGATAAAAAGTTATTTGGGATGATGTGTTCTGACTAGTTCCTACCAGTGTAGACAGGTTGTGATCTCTGCACCTGATCTTCATGTATGAATGAGGCTGTAGAAGTTACTTGGTTGTTTCTGTTATTTTAACACCAAGACTTCTTGGAATTATTCTATGAGTTTAAACATCAATTCTTTCATTTTTAAAAACACTTGAGGCAGGCAAGATGGGTTAGTCAGAAAAAAAAATCTTGCCATGATGACCTGAGTTCAGATGGTCATTCCAGCACCTAGATAAAAAGCTAGGCATAAATTTACAATCCCAACACTGGATAAGAAGAGAGAGAGGATCTCTGGGGCTTGGTGGTCAGGTGTTCCAGACAAATAGGTAAGCTTCAGGTTCAGTGAGAGCCTCTGTCTCAGAAACTAAAGCAGAGAGACACTGAGGAAGATACCTGCTGTTGACTTCAGGCTTCCAGAAATACACAGAAGTGTGTGCCCACAAACATTTGTACATGCAAATATGTAAAAAATATATACAAAGCAAACAAAAATATTTGGTCTTAGTAGTACTACCACACAGAATTATTGTTGTCATTCCAAACATTTTAATGAGGGCTACTTTTTGGTCAAATTTGCATTCTAAAATAGATTGTAACATTTGTGTGAGTCCCTAGTGGCATAGAGATAAGTCCTGGCTCCCAGTATTTGCATGATCCAGTCATCAGCTTGCTCATGGAGTCCTGCAGAGAGGGGGTATTGATAACTAAGGATCAAGGGAAGGGTAGTAACTGGAAAACAGTGGTGTTGAAGGAAAGCTCTGTCCACCAAGAATATTTTCACTTGAACATTTGGATTCAGAATTTTTGAAAAATAGACTTCTCATATTGACAAACACTAGGTACATTTTTACTACTTATGAACAAACCATTTTTGCATTTTTACTACTTATGAACATTTACATTTAAAAAGACATTTATATTATTTGTGGCTATTTTGAAGGGTGCTGTTTCCCTAACTAATCTGTTGCCTGCCAGTGAATTCCATTTCCCTAACTGGGTCCCCTTGTCTTGCTTCTGTGGGAGAAAATGTGTCAGGGTTGATGGATACCGAGAGGAGGCCTCCCCTTTCTCAAAGGAGAAGGGAAGAGGGTTGTGGGAAGAAGCTGTGTGAGGTGGGGACTGGAAGCTGGGTGGTGTTGATATTAGGATGTAAAAGTGAATAAATAAATAAATACATACATAAATAAGTAAATAAATAGAAAACAACAAAAGTCCTCTACAAAGCAAAAAAAAAAAAAAGACATTTAAGGAGCTCGAAAGATCGAAAGATGCTTCAGTGGCTAAAGCAATTACCTCATGAGTGTTGAAAACTCACAGTTGGATCACTGGGACATGTACAATAGCCAAGCAGTGTAGAGAATGTGTCTGTATTTGTAGTGCTCCTATGGTGAGATGAATGGGAGAATATATGGGAGAATCCCCAGCAGCTCATGGGCAAGCTAGCCCAGATTATGCACCAACATTAACAAAGAGATATTGTCTTGAACAAAGAGCATGGCAAAGACTAATACCCAAGGATGTCCTCTGACTTCCATATGTGGGTCATGGCATGTGTGTGCCTATACACACATACACATGTACACACATAAACATAGATTTTTTTAAAATCTCATTTAAGTAATCAATTTTCTATACTGGATGTAGAGAACCCAAAATATCTACAATGAGGTAATTAATGTCTATTTCCTTTTCTGATCTTAGTTACATGAAGTCTCCAGAGCTATTCTTGAAGGGCAGTACCAATACACCAAGAAGTCACAAGGAGATTACCCGAGACTGGAAGAGAGCATTTCCCTTTAAATTCTATTGGAGAAAGAACACCATCTTTAAAATTCATCCAGAATTCAGGATGGAGATTCATGTGGGAAAATGTGGGAAGTCTTGTTAGTTTCAGAATTATGATTTTTATTATAATAAATTTCAATGTTTTTATACCTTCTTGGAGGTTAAATTAAGCCATTAGTGTGTCTTTTCTGACAGGTTAATTGCTTTTATCTGTCTCAATCATGAGTGGCTTTAAAACTACATTTATTGTTAAAGTTAGATAAATTGTCTTTTCCTTATTAAAAGGATTAATTTTCTAAGCATTCTGTAATCTCATTGAATAATTAAAACTGAGCAAGGTTATAGTTGTCCTCTGATTAGTCATGCTAATTAGTGTCCATTGTCACAATGCCTTTGATTTGGATGTTTTCTAAAGAGTATATCCTTTTCCATTGTAGACAAACCCTTAATCAAGTTGTACGTACTTACACGCCTAGTAATGCTAACATATAGAAACTTCATGAATAATAAGATGAAAATTTGTGAAAGAAATAAATTCATTGTCCATTTAAATTAATACAACCTTGTATCATTGACCACCCTCAGTAATACTGCACTGTCATTACTTCCTCTAACTTGTTGACTGTAGACTCCTATGTAGATGAACAGGAAAACCTGTTTATCAAAGCTGTTTGTCAGATTTATTTTAAAATGACACTATTTGGCAGTCATATAAATATAAATGACATATGATGATGAAGATAGGTAATTAGATAGATACATAGATAGATGATAGATACAAGATAGATAGATAGATAGATAGATAGATAGATAGATAGATAGATAGATAGATAGGTATGTCTCAGCATGCCAAAAATGATAAGTCAAAAGATATGTGATTGGGACATTGGGACATTGTCCTGATCAATTTTACTGTCAAATTGATTGGGTTGGACAAATCCTAGGAGAGTAATAAATT
>JADRCC010567120.1:0-16325 GCA_019843855.1 Hylomyscus alleni
TTTCCTGGGTTGCTTCTTCACTGTTTTAAAATATCTGCAGGTCCTGCTAGTTATTGAGCTGTAGGCATCCCTGAGAATTGTTTCTCAAATTAGAATGAACTCTGGAAATTATTTGGGGTAAGACTTTCCTGAAATTCTACTCACTTTAAAATACCAATTCCTCAGTCTTTCAAAGAGGGAGAGAAGAGATTCATTAATGGTTTCTTATACAATGCTCCAGGCAGTGCCAGACCAGCTTGGGGTGGGAAAAGAAAGTCTGGAGAATGAAGCCTGGCTCTTGGAAAGCCAGCTGTCTCTTCTAGTGTTCCTCCTCATTTACCAAAGGCACAGGAAAACTTTTTTGCTTGTCTGTCCAGCTAGCAGGGCCTGACTTTCTTAGCTCTTTTTGTCTCTCAGGCTTGGGGTTCTGGCAGAAGCACCAGTAACCTAGCATGGTTCTCCATGGCTCAGGGAAGAGAAGTCAGGGCACTCATAGTTACCTTCAGGCAATAGTGGCCATAGGAACTCTGGAGCCAAGAGCCAGGCTGGGGTGGAAGCTAGAGAAGTCTCCATTGGTGCCCAAGTTTTGTCTGATGCACCCGGATTTCTCAGCAAAGGCCTTCAGGGGCAGTGTGGCTACAGCCTGGTCTTTGTTCAAGGGGTTTCCATAGGTTTTCCCAAGCTCTTGGTTTTACTAGTGCAAACCTGGGTCCATGGGCTTTGACAGCCCTCTTGCATCTGAGGCGTTGGCTGCATTTTTTTTTTTTCCTTGATAGAGGACTCCTGACCAACCAGGATTACAGGACCCTGGGCTCCTAGACCCTAGGCTCCTAGGGTTAGAGAAGAAAAGGACAAAGGGAACCGTATAGGAGGTCTAATCGAATTTGATTTTCATTAGCAAGTTAAATGTACCTGCTCTCACTTTATCTCGGAAGAGGCTGTCAGCACCATTCTTTGGAACTACTTCTTTGCATTGATCTGGTATTAGGATAAACATTCCATGGCTGGTTTTAAAGACACTTTGTATTTCGGGATATTCATGTGTTTCTAATGTATCCAAGCAGCTTTATGAGCTGCCTTTGCAGGACATCTTACCCTCTGGCTTCCACCCCAGGCAGGCTGGGGGCAAAGAGATAATGGCAAAGCAAGAAGGATTCAGAAAGGGGCAAAAGGGAGTTGAGGGGACTCAGGGAGTGGGGAGAGAAAGGAGACCTTCTCAAAGAAGATAACTCCTCTCAGAATCCTTTCCATTTGGGACTGGAGCAAGTGCCAGGTTGAGTTTTTGAGGGACCGCAATCCTGTATGCGCCAGGGCGAAAGCAGTGCCTCCTTTTTTTGGGGTGTGTGTGTGTGTGTGTGTGTGTGTGTGTGTGTGTGTGTGTGAGGGGGATGTCCAGAATTCTGGGCTGGCCAGAGCACAGGAGAATGTCATATGACTCACTTGAGGTTTTTGTTCTATAGTGAAGCAATAATGAAGTTAAGGAAAGGTTTCGTGTTGTGGAGATAATTCTGGAACATGGGTAGTCACTCTGAACTATGGTGGCCCACTTTGACGTCGAAGTGGGAGGTCAAGAAAGAAAACCACAGACCTTGCCTCTAAGATCACCTCAGGATGGGACTCTGAGTGGAGCAAATGATTGGATAAGTGGCCCATCCACTGCCTGCCGTATTGGACCAGGTACAACGGGTAGCAGCCTGGAACCGGCCAGCCATCGGGAAGACCCTTCTGGGAGGAAAGATAGCAGCAATTCAGAGAGAACTCTAACTGCATCGCTGCCCTGTTTCTTACAGTCTCTAAGAAGGGAGAAGGCACCTTCGCCCGCACCCCTCCCCCACCTTAGAAGAACTAGCAGCAGCTTTCTGGTTCTGGTGAGAAGCACCCCCTACCCGGCTGCCTGAGATCCCTTCTCTGTGATTTTGACAGTGGCGAGAGCTCTCTCCGGGTTCTAATGGCGTCACCGCGCTGCCCTTCACCACATCACCTAAAGGACCGGAACGTTGAGTTGCAAGCTGAGGGACCGAATTCCTGTAAACAGAGGCTCAACCTGAAGGAAGAAGCTTCTTTCCACAGTGAGTGGCAGACAGCCCGACCAGGGCACCAGCTTGCAGGATTCTGGGAGTAAGCTCCGGGACACTGGGACAGATGCTGACAGAATGGGGTACCTCCTGGCAACCCGGCTCCTGCAGCTGCCAAGTGAAAAGGACACCCCCCCACACACACACACACACACTGTAGGGTGATGTTCACTGGCTGCAACAAAACAGGAAACCAGCGCCAGGCTGTGGATCCTTTACATCAACAAATACACCGTAGAGTTAGAAGGAAGAGTTCGAAGGAAGTAGGGAGTTTGCGTCTAAGTCTGGTGCTGTTGGGCTCAGTGTTTCTTCACGAGAAATCAGCGTGGAGCCAGGAGTTCTGGGCCAGCAGGAATCCTCCGTAAGGACACTCCCTATCTGGCTGTGAATTCTTAATAGACAAAGCAACACAGAGAGGGAAAGTCACCAGCAAGGAGAAAGGGGGAACTCAAGACCTCCTCAAGTACACACTGAGGTCTAATCAGATTTTACAGGCACATTATATACTGTAACCATAACGATGTGTGTGCTTTCATACGCACGCACAGATTCACACATCAAATGTATACACAGGCGCAAGCATAGCGAATGAATGTATGTCTAATGTTTTGTCGGCGAGATACAGTCATTATGCCAAGTCCTAAGGGAAAAAAAATCACCTTGTCAAACCAGCATGGTGGCCAGTTTCCTGTCCTCTGGTCCAATTCAGATTTCTCCAACCACTGGTCTTCCCTCCTGGCTCTGTAAATACGGTAAATACACCTGTCTTCAGTGGAAGGTGAGCCAGCCATCAGCATTTATCTGGTTCAGAAGTTCTCCCCTAGACTCGCTGGACCCTCACTGAGCTGTTTCCGAGTTTGTGAGGGAGCCTCCAGCTGCAGTCCTTTGTCTATGGGACTGGATCCCTGCGTGGCCCAATGCTCTGGGAGATGAAGTAGCTCAATAAAAACTTTTGATATTAGCTTTTATAGGTATTTACACTTTGGTGAGGGTATCTGGGTACAGAAACTTCCCCGACCTTCGGTTCGGCTGGGCAAAGAAAGAGGAGTTGGCCGCAAAGAAAGCATCGGGAAGTCCGAGGGAATGGAAAAAACCGCACAATGTCATTTTCTGTTCCTGGAAACTGACCAGTAAGTGGGCAATTCCAGGGGCTACCCAGTTGGCCACTCCCTTCTCCCCTGTACAGGGAAAATGTTTTCTACCTTTGCCTAATACAATGAACAGATACACTTTAAAATATATTTTTTCCAAATACATATGAAAGTGTAGCAAGCCCCTCTACATCTTTGTAGATTTATCTTTGACCTTATTATCATTTTATCTTGCATCCCCCCCTTTGATATTTAGAGTTTAATTAAATTCCAGGCATTGAACTGCTTTATTCTCAATACTTCTATTGAGGTTTTGAAAACATTTCAAGACTGTGAGAAAGGGGTGAAGTGGAGTTGATTCAGTTAAGGACTAGAGAGAAACCAAGGTTTCATCAAGAAGGAACCTTGACCAAAAAGATTTGGGATCTTATCTGAAATTGTATGTATCTTGTTTATAAAAATTACACGTGCACGGGGATGGGGTTATATCAGTTTCTTCTCTGAGTCCTTTCATTGAAGAATCCTGTTCGCTTAAGATTGGTGTGTGGGGTGCATGCGTGCACGCACACTCTCGAACTGTGCCCCAGTACTGCCCTATGTCCTAACTCCATACATTTTCATGTTGAGCAAATGCCTATTTCCTATTTCAAAACCTCTCTTTCTTTATAGACTTCTCATAGAAATTTCTAGTGATTAAACTAAGAGGAGAAAGGGTGGACTGGATTGATATCAAAGTTACCATGGTTTTCTAGGAAAAAAGAAATGTAGCTCTGTATGCCCTTAAAAATATTCCTTCTGCAACAAGAGATTTTTTAAAATACTGAATAAAAAGCATTAATGTTTTGTTTGTATTAATTCAGTGATCTATTTGAAAAATGAGCATGTTTCCAGAAAATTCTGAAGTTGATATAACTGAAAGTCTTCGTGACTTTGTAAACCAAAATGACAAAAACAAATTATAGAAATTCTTGAGTTTGACAAATTCTATGCCCAGCAGTTGCCAAATAAGATTCACCCCCACCAAGTCCAACCTCTTTCCACGACCAGAGTACTGGGTTGTTTATGATTTTTTAATTGTCCCTCCCCTTTGCTGCTAAATAACTGGAATTATTTTTATAGTAAGTATATATAACTTCATAGCAGTGAAAAGGGCTTTTTGACTAAACTCTTAAGAGTTGTATAAGCTAAACAGGAGAATTTATGTGCATAAATTTATGCAATTTCTAGAAGTTCTAATAGTGTGTGGCAGAAAGCCCTAGAAATGTTCCTCAGATTTTCCTTCCCTTGCTGCAGCCCAGGGTTCTAACAAATCTGCACTTACGTGGCCTAGGACACACAGGCTGCCAGGGTGTGGGCGTCCTGGGTCTCCTGATCTTAAGATGGAGTTCACCAAATGAGTAAAGGCTTGGGTCAAGGGCAGGGCAGAGACTGCAGAATTAAGAATATCAAAAATTCGGAGGAAGAGGGAAAACGGGGAGAAAAAACATCAACAGACAAACGAGGAGACAAAGAGGAAGGGAGAGATAGGAAGAAGGAAAATGAGAAACAATGAAGCTGTAATTCCTGACAAACCGTTCAAGCTGAGGAAACCGAAGCAATGCCTGTGTTTTTAAAGAAACACGGAAGCCCCCTCTCTTCAGAAGCTGGCCCCGTTGTCTCTGCATGCTTCCCTCCACTGCCCCCACCACCCACTGAGGTCCCATTTTGTAGCCAAGGTTTCAGGCCTCCCTGTGATTTGTCTAATTACACAAAAATAATTTGAACTCTGAGAACCTGATTAGGGTCCTGAGTTAAGTTCAAAATTGAGCTTCTGTCTATAGAGAGCCCAAGCGTGTGAACTCCAGCTGGGATCTGCTTCCTCAGTCGGTAGCTAAGTTGGGGACAGCCCATCAAGCCAGCTCACTTGCTCTCAGCCACTTTTAAAAAGGCCATATTTCTTTTACATTTTTAGGATCTAATGTGAGGTTATGTAGGGTCATGGGACCCTCGGCTGGTGCAAAGTAATTTGATGTCACTGAGAGCAAGCAGACTCATTTGTCACCCCAGGAATAGAAGTCCCTCCAGCTTGTGCTAAGAACAGGACTCAGTGTGGTGTATGTGTGGTAACGATGGTGACAGGCTCTGTGTAGAATCTAGCTAGAAGTCCAGTGGGTTGGGCAAGGTTAGGGGACTTTTCAGGTAGGGCACAAAGTAGGGGTGAGGAATCTGAAAGCCTCCAGGAGGCACCCCAGCCCATCTAAACTCAGTGTGGGGCTTGGATCTCAGCGTGGGACGAGCCCTTGCACCCTGGGTCCCTTTGCCATCCAGACCCCAGGTTTCCATTCTCCAGCTAATTCAACAACAGCCGTGCCTCCCATGTCCTGCCTAGAGCTGCTTCAGGAATCTGTAGTGGATTCAATAAAACCTAAGGGAGTTTCCTAGGTTGGGGTGGGGTGGGGGAGTGCCAGCCAGCCAATAGGTGGTGTGGAATGGGGTGGGAGCAGAGAGAACCGCAGACTTTGCAGTCTTTGGTCGATACACTTCAGGTCTGTGAAGAGGACCGGCTACTGTTTGTGGAAAAAAAACTGTAAAGGATTTTTGACCTGAATGGTTTCCTCGATCATTTCTAATTTGTTGTTGTTTTTAAGAAGTGGGGAGTAAACTAATGACCCACTTTTGAGAATCAAGGGAATCCCAAGCCCAGGTTGGATTGTGTGTGGGCGTGGAGAAGGTAAGTGGATAGAAAACACAGAAGAGGTCATTTCCCAAAACTATGTGTAGTCCTGGTCCTGCCAGTGAATAAGACCAGACAAGAAGACCTTCCTACAGAGGGCTGCTGCCAGCAACCACCATATCCTTTGTAGTCTTTGCCTCCAGAATATGCCTGCACGGGGCTCCAATTTTAGGCCCACAATGTACTGGGATTCATACCTTAGAAGGTGACGTAGAACAGCATCTCTTCCTTTCGTTGTAGTTTTTAAAAGATTTATTTATTTTATTTTATGTGTATGGATGTTTTGTCTGCCTGCTTGTGTGTGCCTATTGGATCCCGTGGATCTAAGGTGAACCACCTTGTGGTGTGGGCGCTGGGAATCAAACATGGGTCTTCTTCAAAAACAACACAAGAACAACAAATGTTCTTAGCCACTAAGCCACACTAAACCATCTCTCCAGCCCCCTCTCCTACCAACCCCCCCTTTAATCACAAAGACAAGCAGTATCCTGATGCTACTCTTTCCCAGACCGTTCTAGGATGTTGCGGTACCACAGTAAATGGAAACCCCTGTCAATGTAGTCAGGCAGGAGGCTGTAGGGGATTAGCACATCCTCACTCTATGGAAGTGGGTGAAGCCAGCTCCATGAGAAGCTACAATTAGCATCTCTTAAGCACTAGAGGAAGAGGTGCGGAGACCTTTGATTAGGCCTTAATATTCCAGTTAGAGCTGGGAGAGGAAGATGAGAGAAAGTAGTCTGTAGGTGGAGCTTATTTCCACAGGGTCATTGTACCCTGTAGCTAGAATCTCGGCCATATCCACAGGGGTTACAATTTGGTCTGAAGATTCCTTTTTGGAGACGAGTTGGTGATGCGTCCTGAACATCCTGGGAAGCTGACCTCCTGCTGCCTGCTAGCTGCCTAGTAGATTGCAATCTAAAGCTGGCAAGCTGTATTTTGTGCCTCCTGCTGTAAGGGACTCTACTATGTAACCACACAGGTGTGTGGTACTTTTCCCAAAGCAAGATCAGGCACTTCCAGAATAATTGGATCAGAATGAGAGTCTTGGACAACAAATGCCTCATCACAAGCTGAAGAGAGAGCCCCTCTGAGCTGGGTCTTTTCTTTTTGAGTGGAAACAGCTCCTCAGCACTCTGAGATGTTCTTCAAACATGGGTCTTTGACAGTAGAGCAAGTATGTTGCAGGATAAACGACTGCACCGGAGAGACTAACTTCTCTTCGTGGCCTCCAATGGTACAGCAAGGCACCCCAGTGGTCCAGCAGGCCTGCAGTCTGGGTTGGCAGGAGCAGAGGATGCTCCGAGGACGTCACTGCAGTTGCGATCTTTCCCCACTAGATGTCTTCCAAGTTAATCGGAATTACAGAGCACTGCTTGTCCCCTTGTCTGAGACTCGGTTTCCCTTGCCACGTTTTGAAATCTGAAGTTTCTCTGGGAAAGCAAAATTTTTCCTTTGATTCTTCTGGCCCTTTCGTTACTCTAATCTCCAAATCCTAGTCCTGGAAGTCAACTAGAATTAAATGCTGGCTCCCTGCCGGTCCGAGTCGCTCTTCTCACGCCTTTGGAATCTTTTTATGACCTTTGATGTGTTTAAATAACATGGCAAGGCTGAGCACACACCTCGGATTAAACTTTAATCGGCTGCAGTCAAGGTCGTCCAGGTGGTAAATGCGTTTCCTGTGACTTCTCCTAGCGGATACTGCAGGGTCCAAGGTCTGGGGGCACAGCCCTAGGCTTCCATCCTCGCCTCCTGCCTCTGCCTAGGCTTGGGCGGGACAAAAGTGGGGCCACCCCATAGAGCTCCAAAGTAGACTAAGGAAATGGAATCGGAGGTGAACACCCAGGGTGGGCTAATGACCGAAGTGATTTTTTTTTTTTAATGGCTACTAAGACAGAATAGTTAAAAACTCCAAGAGCCATTACCAATTTCCCCTCACCTCAGAGAATGGTTGAAGTTCCAAAGTCATGGTCAAAGCCTTGATTATTTCTCCCAGCATGGTTCTGCTTCCAGGCAAGCAGAGTGGGGGTCCTCTGGTAATGACAGTTAACTTAGCTGATTATACTAGGGGTTGCCAAGCTCATTCATAGTAGATCAAGGCCTAGAACTCAGGCTGCAGTTGCCACTCTGTGGGTCACACAAGGTTAACTTTTTCTGTCTTAGACACTGAGTCTGGATATAACTTTTTGGTGCCAATACACCTGTCAGTGAAGAACTGTCTCACAAAGCCAGGACAAGCCTCTTGAAGCACATTTTTAAAAGGCATCACTAACAGTGACTGGTTCTGAGAAAAACTGGAGTCGGAGTGTTGAAGTGATTTCATTTTATGTGTGTGTGTGTGTGTGTTGAAAATCTATAATGAACTGAATTTGTTAGCTGTTGGAATTATACCACCCCACAAAATGGGCCAAATACCTCTTTGGGAAATTTTCTTTCTCCATTTATGAAGCTATATTTAGATTCAGGAAGGACGCTGGAATGAGGTATCTGAAGGTTTGGACCTTAGCCATACCTGCATCTCCACTCACTCTTCCCTCTGGGATCACTTCTTAGTCTGGACATGGGCATGCTATCCATCAGCCCAAACTACATTGTCTCAAACATATATGTAAGCCTCACTTCAACTTTTCTCCCAAGTCCTGAGTACTTGGAGGCAAGATCCCTAATGCTCCTCTAGAGTAGAAGTTCCCATAGTTCATGCCTACGGTGATAATAAATATTAGTTGTGGTGGTGATGCATGCCTTTGGTCCCAGCATTCAAAAGGCAGAGGCAGGTGGATCTCAGTGAGTCCAATGCTAGCCTGATTTACATAGGAGGTTCTAGGATTATCAGGACTATATAGTGACACCCTGTCGTCGTCATCATCATCATCATCATCATCATCATCAATTTGGTTTACATCTTTTTCAGCATTGGATATTAAAAACATAAGGCTTTGTGCATGCAGCACACATGCTTCACTACTGAACTACCTACCCAATCAATTATTTAGTAGTTCTTTACTCCAAGGTCAAGAAACTCCATATTCCTATGAAAATAGGATTCTGAGCCGGGCGGTGGTGGTGCACGCCTTTAATCTCAGCACTTGGGAGGCAGAGGCAGGTGGATTTCTGAGTTCGAGGCCAGCCTGGTCTACAGAGTGAGTTCCAGGACAGCCAGGGATACACAGAGAAACCCTGTCTCGAAAAAACAAAACAAAACAAAAAAAACAACAACAACAACAAAAAAAGAAAATAGGATTCTGAATCTCTGAGCTGGAGACAAGATCATCGCATACTAAAGTTAGTGTTGAAATTCCTTCTTCAGGGAAACTTCTGGGAGCTAGTAACACCACTCTGTACCTTGATCTTTGTAGTAGTTCACGAGTGTATACATATATAAAAATCACTCAGCTGGGTATTTGAGATTTGTATACTCGGCTATATGGAAGTTATACAGCAATAAAAAAAAATTTAAGTGCTTCCTCATAACGACCTGTGAAGTGGGTCCTGAGGTTATTATAATCATCTCCATTTTACAGAGCAGGCTACTAAGACTCAAGGGAAGCTAGAGAGACCCAGGCCTCTGTGGATGAAAATGACTGCCTAAGCTTCCCTCTCTCAGGCTTGCTGCTCGGCCTTCATTCAGATCTTCCTCCTCTGGTAGATTTCCCAGGTAGTATGAAGCTCAGTGTAGAAACTGGGCTTGCACGGTGGTTTTGAGGCAAGAACTCAACAATTTGTCTCTTCAGTCTTCTTGGTCTTTGGATAGAGAGATGGTGCAGAGGGTTTGGTGCCCAGAGCCTTGAGGCCTAGAGAGCCCTACTTGCAGTCTCCAAAATAAGGAAGCCCATAGGGCTCCGAATGCATTTTCTTTGTATAGTCCCTGGTCTCTGTCTACATTCAGAGCAGACCTTACCCTGCCAACTTTATTCTCTGGCTGCTTCCCACTGTCTACCCCTGCTACCATTTTTTCAAAAGCATTACCTAAATGAGGTGAGGGGTATTCTGAAATAAAGGCCGGCCACCGATGGATGACCAAGGACATAGAAAGAGGTTGTTATTTATCCCAGGCCCAGTCGCAAAAGGCTTCCAAAAATATCAAGGAGAGATATTTTATTGTCCAGCCTGTCTGCAGCCTGTAATTATGCGTTCAAGATGTTTAATGTGTGCAAATGCATTAGCTGCTTTCGCTGGTTGAAAAAACCTTAGCTAGGAGCACAGGAAAGACAAGTCTGGAGACACTTATGTCGTACAGACTCAAACATTGTTCTGCCCTTACTGTAAACGGCCAGGCCACCTTTATGAGAAGTCAGGAAAACTTTAAGAAGGAGTAGCCACTTTTACCCAAGAAGGCTGCTTTTGTTTTGTTTTGGTTTGGTTTGGTTTTCTTCCCTCTCCCGGATTGTTCGAAGTGCTTATCTGTCTTGTTTTCAGGTCAGTTTCCGGGCGGGCGCCGGAGAGAGGCCGCCTCGCAGAGATAAGCAGGGCCAGCCCCTGGTCCCTTGGTCCTCTAAGACCTCACCAGAGGACCTCATTGTCTCTGAGCTGTGGCTCGGCCTGTGGCGGTGGAGCCCTTGGCGACCGGCCCTTCTCTTGGGCAAGGTCAGAGTCCTCCCGCAGTTTGGGGTTATAGCGGCTTTTCTTCGCTTTCTCGGGGCCTGGTTCGCCCGACTCTAAGGTCGCTCCAGAGAGAGTTGACGCATCTAGAAGGCCATGCTCGCCTGAGCAGGTCGCAAAGGTGCAGACCGAGCCTTGCTGGGGTGGGGTTGCAGGGTCAGCTCTAGCAAGGCTGACCTGGGGTGAACTTGCTATTTTGGGTCCAAGTGCTACAGGGCCAGGAGGACAGCTGGGATGGGAGGCACCCCGCCTCCATTCCCGGGCCATCACGTCCTCACCCCGGGCAGGTCCTCCCACTCTCCCAGTGGCCAGGGCTCCTGGAGACGGAACCTTGTAAGGTCCGGTGGTGGCACCTGCCCCGCACCCTGCGGTCCTCACTTCGGTTGTGAACACTCTGGGTTCCAGGCTGTGGCCCGCCTGCAGTGTGAAAGTGCACAGCTCGAGGTTGGCAGGCCATGCCTAGCTGTCAATTTTAGAGCAACAGAAGTGTGTATTTCAAAGTCGTTGGCTGCTATCTCCCTCCGCGACCCCAGTTTTCATTTTACTCAGGGCTTTTAGCCCAAAGAATAAGGCGGCAGCTCTGAGGCTGCCCAGTGGCGCTCAGCTAACTTGCTGGACAAAGTTGCCTGTCGTTTATGTGTCCCAATCCCGCCCCGGATCGCTCAGTATAACTGGGTCCTGGCCGCCCTCGGCAGGAGCTTTGCTACCGCGGTGCCAGTCCGAGGGTTTCTTTGCTCCTTTGACCCATCTACCACCCACCATGTCTTCTTTTCCTTTTTCTTTCTTTTCTTTGCTTTCTTAGAAAAGGTCCGAAGTTTAAACTCGTTTTAGACTGCTGATTGAAAACAAACAAACAAACAAAACGATCCGGTTCCCTGTGCATTGTGAGGGAAATAGAAAAAAATCTGTGTGAGCTGTAGGCCTTTTCAGGGCTCGCCGAAGGAGGCCGATGCCTCAGGGTATGGAGAATGGGAGGGTGGGAAAGGAGTAGAGGGGGATCGTCTAGTCTCAGGATAGGGAAGTGCGCACACAAAGAACTAAAATGCCAGAGGGGTACAGAGGGAAGGGGGTGGTGGGGAGAGGCTCCTAGGAACTCTTGCAGGGAACAGAAACATCACCAGGCCTTCTGAGGTAGGAGAAAGTAGACTGAATACAAAAACAAACAAACAAACAGGACTACAACAACAACAACAAAAAAACACACAATGAAGGCTGGGGTAGGGGCAGCTCCTCGCCTGGGCCACCCTAACTTGTCCCTGAACCAAACAGAATCCCTTTGAGGTACAGTTTCTTGGGGACTTAGACTAGGAGGTCATCAGATTTAGTGGGGAGGGGAATCTCTGAGATGTCACTTCCAATCTGCCTATGAGGGTAAGAACTCCAGTCTCAGAAAAGGTATCTGGGCCTTCTCCAAACCTGGTTGAGATGGTGATGCATTAGTTAGAAAGTGGATAGGCATTTGGGACAAGGAGACTTCTGAAGGAGCAGATCTCTCCTGTCCTCCCCTACCCCATCACTCTCCCCAACTCTCCCCTCTCCCTCTTTCCCTCTCAGTTTTTTCATTCATAGGAATCACACACACACACACACACACACACACACACACACACACTACACCCCTGCAAGTGAAGTCAGTCTGCTGAAACGGATTGGTGGTAAAACATACCAAGCCGGTGGTACATATTTCAGACCCAAGAAGTAGCTTTGTCCTCAAGGCTGAAAAATTAAATTAGAGCTGCACTCAGTGTTCTACAAACCTATAACCTAAAGGTTCCTACATATGCAATCTTCTAGAGACACTTCTAGAAGTGGGTCTGTGAGGCAAAGCAGAATTTAGTACATTTCCTGGCTCAACTGGAAAAAAAAAATATCAGTGCTTGTATGTCCTCAAACTGTGGGTCTCTACCCCTTTGGAACTGAACAACCCTTTCAAAGAGGTCACCTAAGACCATAGGAAAACACATATTTACATTATGATTCATAACAGTAACAAAATTTTGGTTATGGAGTAGCATGAAAATAATTTTATGGTTGGGAGTCACCACAAAATGAGAAGCTGTGTTCAAGAGGCGCAGCATTTGGAAGGCTGGGGCACGGAGGGAAGGCGCGGTTCTGACTGCTGTTTGGAGTTGGCTTTTCCTGCCTCTCCCTTTTTCTCTCTTGTAGGATCACACTCTTCTCAATGCCCTCGTAACAATCTAATTAATATGTGATCCCTTCTATGGGAAGTGAGTGTGAGCAGGGCTTCCATGCCCCCTTCTGCCAGTGTTCCTTAACCATTCAATAAGAGCCTGGGGAAACAGAAATAACCGCCTGGGGAAATGCCCAGGGCTTCCTGCTGCTAGGAATGACTGAACCCCAGAGTAAGAAATGGGGAAAGTTTTTCTTCAAAAAACTGCTTGCACCCTGGGGCTAGAAAAAAGCTGGGCTTGGCTGGGCTGCCTGAGCAGTGGGGAGTTTCCCTGGCAGCTGTACTAACCGGGAAGAGGAGAATGGAATTCTGAAGGGCTCTAGCAAAATGGTGAGCAGGCCACCTGGAAGACCTTGATTTCTCAATCCTTCAGATCCCCGGAGGGGGGATTATCTAGCTGAGCAAGCTCCTGGCCAGTTTCAGCCTCTACTTTTGGTTTTCCTGCCCAGGAATATTGGAGCTTTGTTCAGATGTTTTCCTAGCGTCCTACACTCTTTGGCTTTCTGGTTTTTATTAGCAAGGGACTTCATGTAAGATAATCTGGGTTTCTCCCTCTGACCTCTGAAACATGTAATTTGGGGGAGATACTGTATTTAAAATGCCAGTCCCAGTAATGAGCCTAGCTTAGCAGTGTGAGCTCTTACTCTCCCCTTAATGAACAGAGCTGTCGAGAAATCATTTCACTTTGATCTAGTTTGTGACCTGAGTTTTTGGCTTAAAGAAGACTGGGCAGCTAATTGGATTCTCCCGTTGCCTTTAATCTCCACCTCTGCACTTGGAACCTGACCAAGCTGAATTAAAACCGAGTCTGATAAACGAGATGTAGCTGGCTCCCAGGTTAACAGAAACAAGAGAGCCACTCCTTCCCCAGGACCACTGTGGGCTTTAATGATCACAGTGTGGTTGGCACCTCACAAAACCCACAAAGCTATAGGCTCCCAGAACCTGCAGCACGGAAGTCTTCAAAATCCTTTCCTCTCTCTCCTGACACCCTGGATATGGCTTAATTAGGAAGAGAAGGAGAGGAAGAAGAGGAAGAAAAACTTACAATTGGTGTAAGAAGCAAGGTTGGGGTCATCTTAAAGAGAGGCAGTCCAGAAGACTTTGTCCCTGGGAGAGGAAGCAAGCCAGGCCAAGCTTTTGAGGGCCAGACAGTAAAGACTGAGATTTGAATTTCCAACTGTGCTTCCAGAGTGGGGAGGGGGGTTGCAGGAGGGAAACAGGATACGAGGGGCAGGGTTATGCAGCCTGAGGGGCTGGGAATCATGGATTTTTTTTAAAAAAGATTTATTTATTTTATGTATGTGAGTATACTGTCGCTGCTTTCAGACACACCAGAACAGACTGGAAAAGGGCATCGGCTCCCATTTCAGATGGCTGTGAGCCACCATGTGGTTACTGGGAATTGAACTCAGGATCTTTAGAAAGAGCAGTCAGTGTTCTTAACTGCTGAGCCATCTCTCCAGCCTGGGAATCATGGATTTTATTTAATCTCTTCAGATGCCAGGGTTTTGTGCTCTAAAGGCCGAGGTGAAGAAAGACCCAGCCTGCTGGCATCTCCAGTTCTCAGTTGAAGCCTGAGAAGAGACTCTCTCATGCTCCCTCCTGAGGCTCCAGTTGGCCTTTCTTTCTCGGCTGGAGGAGTCCTGAAGGAAGGCATGCTTTCTCCAAGGTGGTGAGATTCATTCTAGGTCAGGAGCTTTCAACCTGGACACCCGACTGTTTGGGCCAGGCAGCCTCCTGTGTTTTGGAGGCTGGCCTGTGCATTCCAGGCCTCCTTGTAGAGGCTGACCTTTACTTCCAGGATATTTACTTGCTTCTCTAGCTTCTACCTACTAACATCAGTTTCGAGGACAAAAGCTATCTTCAGACATGGTCAAGTGCCCACTGTGGGGTAAGAGTTGCTTCTGGTTGAGAACCATCAGTCCTGGCCTCTGGGAGGCAAGGCTCCTCTGGTGGGAAGGTAGAATGTTTTGCATAAAGTGACCTTTTAGAGTCTTAAAAACCTTCCCAGGGCTGTCTTGAACATCTATTGCAATACCTTCCTTAAGTCTTTGGATAAGCATATAGCTTCCTGGGCATATAATCTAAACCTTTGCATTTGCTCTGCATCTAGGATAAAGGTGTTTGTGAGTTTGTCCATGGTGACTTTTTAAACAAGATTGATTTATTTTATGTACGTTCACTACAGATGGTTGTGAGCCACCATGTGGCTGCGAGGAGTTGAACTCAGGACCTCTGGAAGAACAATAGTCAGTGCTCTTAACCGCTGAGCCACCTCGTTAGCTCCCTTTCCCTACGTCTTTGAGTATAACATGCTTGATCGTAGTATCGCATGCTCAGACCATGGTAGGAGTGAGTGGCGTGCCTATTGCACATCCTTGAATGTGATGTTGTTAGCATGTGCAGATCTGAGAGCTCTGCTAACATCTCTTTTCTCCAGCTCTAAGAACCATCTGACTTGACTCTGTGTAAGCACCTCTCACGTGGGCTTTCTGTAGTCTCTTGTCATTAGGAAAGAGTGAGTTTGTCATAACTAAGTTCTTAACCCTACTATAATGAAGAATGTTTTTGACGGGGTTTGTGTAGGTCTGACTGTCCTAGAACTCACTCTATAGATCAGGCTGGCCTCGAACTCAGGAGATCTGCCTGTCTCCTGTCACCTGAATGTTGGGATTAAAGATGTGCACCACCATGAACCAACTGAAAATATATTTTTTTTTTTTTGTTTTTTTGACACAGAGTTTTCTCTGTGTAGGTCCAGCTGTTCTGGACAGCCTGGTCCTTAATTCTGTAGACTAGGCTGGCCTCGAACTCATAGATCTGCCTGCCTCTGCCTCCCTAGTGCTGGGATCAAAGGCGGCTGCCATCATCACCCAGAGAATATAATTTGTAAAATAAGACCTTATGGGCTTGGAGAAATGGTTTAGCATTTAAGAGCACTTGCTTCCCAGTGGACTGGGGTTCAGTTCCTAGCACCCATGTCAGAAGCTCACAAATACCTATAGTTTCAGTTCCAAGAGATTTGATGTCTCTGGCTTCTGAGGGCACCTGCACCCTTATGTACATATTCACACACAGACACCTATACATATAATTAAAAATAATTTTTAAAATCTTTGAAGAAAATAAGAATTTTACTATAGCCATCTCTGTTTTTTGGTCTTTTTTTTTTTTTTTTTTTTTTTTGGCTTTTCGAGACAGGGTTTCTCTGTATGGTCCTGGTTATCCTGGAACTCAGAAATTTGCCTGCCTCTGCCTCCCAAGTGCTGGGATTAAAGGCATGCACCACCACTGCCCAGCTCCTTGGTTTGTTTTTGAGACAGTGTCTCACTATGTAGCTCTGGCTAACCTAGAACTCAGTATGTAGCTCAGGCTGGCCTCCAACTCTCAGCGATCCACCTGTGTCTACATCCTGAGTGCTGAGATTAAAGACGTGTGCCACCAGGACAGGCTACTATATCTATTCCAACCAGTTTTTCTATTTCTTCTTGGCCTTTTTGAGTTCTCTATTTAGAGTATATCTTCAGAAAGCACAGTGGGATTGAGTGTGAATTGATTAATTCACAAAGCCAGTTCTATTAGGCTTGAATAGTAGTGATAACACAGAGAAACATGAAAGTTAAGTTATAATATATATACATATTATATGTATATATACATATGTATATATATATATA
>JADRCC010567122.1:0-14222 GCA_019843855.1 Hylomyscus alleni
AGGAGAGGGATGAATTCCGGTCTTGTGTGTAGTCCTGTTAGTCTGATTGTTTCCTGCCTTTCCGGTTTGCGGACAGAGACAGATGGTCAGCCTGGAGGACGATGTGGCATGAGCAGCTGGGAGAGCCGTCTCTTTCCGGGATCCGTTGCCAAGCTTAGGCAGGAAAGACACTTTTCTCCACACCTCCCCGCCCAGCACTGGTCCTGACACCTCAGTGGACTCTGTGTTGCTCAAAGCAAGATAAGAGCAAAGCTGGGCCAGGGGGCCAAGTTCAGCAGCCTGTCTGCCCCAGGTTCTGTTTTATATATTTATTGTCTGGGGACAGACGGGCTACTGCTGTGCTCGAGATGGGAATTCTGCGGGGATTGTTTTCCCCATCTTTCTTTCCTTGGAAAGAAAGCCTTCTGCTTTCCAGAAGCTTCTGAATTCTACACTAATGCAGAGGAAGAGGCTTCCCCGGGCAGAGAGAAGCCTGCTGTTCTGAACATGAAACAGCAGGTACTAGTGACAGGGTCCCGGGTACCACAGTCAATCCCTAAACTCAGGACTACCTGCATTGACCTTCACCCCCCATCAGAAGCCAGGAAAGTGACAGTGACATTCAGTACTGATCTTGCTGGACCTTGGGGCCAGCAGCTGCCAGTGATGGATGCCTGCTCATGCCTTTGCCAAAACTTCACCTGTTCCTGGAGGGACAAGCCTAAGTCGCCATTTTCCCTTAATATTTATGAAGTGCCTGAGACATCTGGTTGCCTTGCTCAGGAGTCCTGGCCTGTGCTGTTTAAGTGTCCTGCTGCTCAGGGGTGGCCATCAAGACCTCCGAACTATGTCCAGCCCCCAATTTTCCCGTGAGGCTTGCACTTCTCTCTGCGCACTTTTCCCGTTTCGGGTTGGGCACCCACGTGGTCCACATTTGTACTCTTAGGTTGCACTGTTTGGTGGTCTGTTGGATGGAACCTCAGACCAGAAGTGGCCCTAGTCACTGACCACAGAAGATAATTGCCAGGCTCCAAGCATCCAGTGCCATCTTCAGTACTGGGTGGAACTCAGGGCCTCTGCTTGGTTTTTTGGTTTGTTTGTTTGTTTGTTTGTTTGTTTGTTTGTTTGTTTTTTACTTTAAACCTCTCCCTGAGCCGGGCAGTGGTGGCGAACGCCTTTAATCCCAGCACTTGGGAGGCAGAGGCAGGTGGTCTACAGAGTTCGAGGCCGGACTGGTTTACAGAGTGAGTTCCAGGACAGCCAGGGTTACACAGAGAAACCCTGTCTCGAAAAACCAAACCAAAACAAAACAAAAAAAACCTCTGCCTGGTTGTTTGTAATTCTGCACAACACTGTTGTTCAGTGCCTCTAGTAACAATGACTCAACACGACTTTCTCACAGAGGCTTCCAGCCTGGGATACACAATAAGACACTGCTTCAGAATGGAAAAATGGGAGAGAGGGGCGCAGGGAGGGATACATGCATGCATGCATGGTTTTTCAGCCCATAATCAGCCAGCCAGGTGTGGTGGCACTTGGCTTAATCCTATGACTCAAGAGGCAGAGGCAGGCACATGTCTGAGGTACAAGCTAGTCTGGGCTACATAGTGATACCTTGTATATCTAAAAACCAAAAGAAATCCCATAATCCAGGCTATTGGGGGGAACTTGGAAGAATACTTAGAAATTGCCACAGATTAACCTAAGAAGACAGTGGCAGCCTTGCTTGGATTCCCGGGTAGATCCACCTGTCCATTGCTTAGGACTTGAGGACACACTGTCCAGTCTACTAGGACACTTGTAAGGAGCACTGTGCTGTGCCAATGGCACCTGGCTCAGTTTTCACTCTGTATATTCAAGGATATCACACATATATATTAAATCTATTTATTTTTGCAAACCCTGATTGCTGCCCTTGTCAGTGACATTCCTCCAGGTTAGGCTGGGGTGATACTCTGGGATGCTCTTCGTACAAAGATTATTTGAATGGACTGATCTCAGGCCTGTCCTGTGTGCTGCTCTGAGTGAAGCGGTGGGAACTGCTTTGAAACCCTTGTTCAGATAGTTTTATAGGCTGAAAATGTCTTCTGTGATGGATTAAATTCCTTTTTGGAACCTTTGTCATCCTTATATGTTTGTGTGTGAGTGTGAGGTGTGGGGTGCAGAGGAGGTGTCTGGAGGCTTGGAGGACAGCTTTGTGAAGTCACTTATCTACATTCACTCAGGCTTGTGCAAAGGGCACTTTTATTTGTGTGTGTATTGACAAGAATATGTGCACATGCATATGCAGGGCATGAACTTCTCTGTGTGTGGAGGCCAGAAGAGGGCACTGGGTGTCCTGAAACTTCCAGCTATTCCTTTGAGGCAGGGTCTTTCCTTAAACCTGGGGCTCCCTCAGCTATGTCTAAGGCCAACAAGGTCCAGCCTGCTTCTGGTCTGCTCAGAGTCGGGGTTACAAGTGTTCAGAGAAGCCCCATCTTGCTTAGCAGGTGCTGGGATGTGCACAGTGCCCAGGTGGCAAGGTGAGCCGTCATTTAGCCAGCACTGCTGCTCTTCCTGTTTGAGTTGTATGTAGTTGGTAGTTGGAGCCCTTGTTGGGTTTCAGAGCCAGGATGAGCAGCTGAGGTGCCTATTTTACATACCGAAGCAGACCTGGCCTCCAGGATCCTGCAGTCCCTCCCCCTTACACCCCACAGTCTACTTGGAACTTTGCAGCCCAGGGGCTTGGCTTCCTTTCCCCGTGGGCTCTTTACTACATTCTAGACATGTTGGTTCTGTCTCCTCTGCTGGTGCACTCTACCCCACCCCCTGCCTTTCTGTGCACAGCAACTTTCCTGACCTCCTCCTGGGACATCAGTGAACCTGCCAGAGAACAGCACTCACCAGACCTGCCATTATAAACTTTAATTAGGCTTGAGTTGGCTTACTTCATCCTAAGAGAAACGGCAGACGAACTCACCTGCCTGTGTTCCTCTCTCCCTGGCTGTCTTCATTAGTACAGAGACGTTCTCTGTCTCACACATCCACGAGGGAGGGTGAAGGTGAGCACACACTAACCAAACAGCAAATCTTTTTTTTTTTTTTGGTTTTTTGAGACAGGGTTTCTCTGTGTAGCCCTGGCTGTCCTGGAACTCACTCTGTAGACCAGGCTGGCCTTGAACTCAGAAGTCTGCCTGCCTCTGCCTCCCAAGTGCTGGGATTAAAGGCATGTGCCATCACTGCCTGGCCAAAGAGCAAATCTTAATGTCTTCATATTGAAATTTTCATTATACACGTATTTTGATCATACTCATCTCCCCCCACACACACACCTCACCCCTCCCACTCCTGCTGACCCCTCCCTCTTCCCAACCAGCCCCTCCCTCACATCTAGTTTCTTTTTTGGTGACCCAGTGAATTCTGTGGTTCCTTAGAGTGTGGGTGAGGGGCTGTTTACAGAGCTGTGTACTCCTTACCTGGGTGAACTCTAGAATTGACAAGACCTGCCAGCTTCCACCTCCTGAGTGCTCAGATTATGGACCTCCATACCTGGCTGAAACTAAATGCTTTAAAAGGGGCTGGAGAGATGGCTCAGTGGTTAAGAGCACTGACTGTTCTTCCAGAGGTCCTGAGTTCAATTCCCAGCAACCACATGGTGGCTCACAACCTTCTGTAATGAGTTCTGGTGTGTCTGAAGACAGCTACAGTATATTCATATACAATCAATCAATCAATCAATCTTTTAAAAAAATGTTTTAAAAGAAATTTTTGAAGAATAAATGGGAGCCATGAGGCCACCCAGAGGCCTGTCCCTAGGACTAAGCCCAAGGAGAAGAGAAGCCCAGAAGCTGGGGAGAGGAGTCCCTGGGACGAGGAGAGTTCAGAGTCACGGGAGTCTGAGGTTACTGAGGAAGCTAGTCTCAGCACCAATGTTGTGTTTATAAAAAGATAGCGGAAAAAGGAATATGTTTGTGGAGGGGAGGTGTGGTGCGGGGGAAGGGGGGGTGCCTCTGCAGGCTCATTCCTCCTGAGGGACCAGCCACAGCCACAGAATGGTAACTGTATAGTATAGAGTTCATTGAGGGCATGGGGAGGAGAGGTGAGAGAAAGGGGAGGGGGGCAGGCCACGAGAATGGGGAGAGAGGTGGGAGGGGAGAGTGCAAGAGGAGAGAGCAAGAGAATGAGAGACCAGAGCAAGGAGGGGGCAAAGTGCTCCTTTTACAGTGAGTCAGGCACACCTGGCTGTGGCCAGGTGACAGCTGGCATTTAGTATACTAAATGCCAACACCCGTAATGAGCTGCTGAAATAAACACCTTTAGGAAATCTTGCTGGAGTGGAAGGAGGAGGAGGAAGACCTCTACCTGTCTCCCACCCGAGTCCCATTGTTGAGCCCAATAAGAGAAACAGGGAAATGGAACAGCAATGGAGATGCAGTAGATAAGCAACCTGGCTCTGCTGTAGTTTTCTGTGTGACCCTGTGTACTTCAGAGCCCTGTAATCCGCCCTTCTGCCAGACTGTGGTGGGACCTCTGCCCAGGCCTGCCATCTCCTCTGCATCCACAGGGTGGCACATCCGTCCTACCTTCTGCCCTTTGTTTGGGGCAAGAGCCAAACCACCTCTGGGAGAGAAAGCAGAGAAGCAGCCTGGCAAGCCTCTGGCTCACAGGCCCTCAAGGACTGCCTTACTGAGTCATGTTGCTGGCACGGGTGGCAAACAGCATGGTGGAGCTTCCACGGCCTGGGAGTTAACAGACTGGAGAGCAGGTGTGGGGTTCCCACGGGGCATGGAAGGTGATGTGCTGACTTTTTCTTCTTCCCAAGACAGGGTTTTTCTGTGTGGCTCCAGTTGTTGTAGAACTCCTATAGACCAGACTGGCCTCGGACTCTAGATCTGCCTACCTCTGCCTCCAGAGTGTGGGATTAAAGTTGAGTACCACCACCCACTGGTGACAGTTTCTGATCCTTGGCTTCAGCTTTTTTTTTTTTAAGGCCTCACAAAGCCAAGTGTGCTCACCCATACCTGCCACCAAACCACTGCGGAGGTGGAGGCAGGAAGATCAGGAGTTCAAGGTCATCCTCTCCTGCATAGTGAGATTCAGACCAACCTGGGGTCGATGACTTGGTCTTAAAAACAAGCACCTTACTTACCAACATGCACTGAAGGGCTGGTGTTTAACTCACTGTACAGTGCCTACCTAACAAGGGGAATGAGGGGCACTTGGGTCAGGGGTTTCCGTTTTCTGCCGTTTTCCGTTTTCTATCTTCTTTGCCTGCAGTTCTCTGGGCTCAGGATGGCGATCAGTGAAAGACCTGGATATGTACCCCAGTGTGTGCAGTATCTGTCTGGCCCAGGGTGGGCTTGCCAGTCTCGACTCTGTAGACGCAGTTCTGTCCAGGACAAGAATGGCAGGCAGCAGCTGATTGCTGACACATGATGCTGTTCTCCGCTGACCACCAGCCCCCCAGGCTGTGGTCCCTTCCAACTCATAGCATCTCAGCCCACAGCTGTCTATGGTGAGCCAGCTCAGAGCCCAAGTCTGTAGGAGGGAGGCAGCAGGGAGTGCTCTCCTTGGCAGTCAGCATGTCCCAGCTCATGCTACTCCACCTCCCCACTGTGGTTTTTCTGAGATTAAGTTCTCAGGAACATCACCCTAGTCAGCTTGCCTGGGGAAAGTTTCCCTAGACTTCCTGTGTCTCTCGAAACTGCTTCCTGCCCTGGAGGAGCCCCCTCCTTCCTCAGCCAAGTCACTGGCTAACCAGAAATCTTCCCCCACACTTTGGATTGCAGGCCCAGATTGATCAAGGTGCCTTCTGAGGTTGTTTGGTGGCAGTCCTTAGCTTTCTCCCAGCTTAGATGCATTATTCTGTCACCAGCTCTACCTTTCCAGCCTTGTCCCATGCTCAAAGAACATCCCCTTCCTCAGGCCCATTAGAGCCCTACCCCCCAACATTTCATCCCCTTCCTAGCAGGAGGTTAAAGGTCCCCCCACCCCAACTCTGGAGCTCAGACACCTACCAGGTGTGAGACCTGAGACAAATCTCCAGCCCGGGTAGTTTCATTTTCCAGACAATGTGCAGCCAGGCATACTTCGACAGCTCCAGCCACTTACAAGTATGGCTGCTGCAGAGCCACCAGGCAGGGCACTCAGCCAGCAAGGGACTGGGCTGGGTTGTGGCTCATAGGGGAGGAAAGGGCACTTGTCATACAAGCCTAGTGACCTGAGTTTGATTCTGTAATCCTTGTAAAGGTGAGAAAACTGACCCCCTTACGTCTCCACATGCACGAGCACCCTGTGGCCTGCACTAACCTCCCTACATACTGTGGCTCTCCATACAGATACACAGGATTGGCTGCCCTGGCTCCTCCTGTTCACTTCCTAGGCTTATATGCATCCTTCCTGCTTAGTAAGCCTGGCTAGTGGAAATAGCTCTAACCACAGCTAACCCCAGACGGAAAGAGGGGACAGAGACTGGAGAAAGGGGGTGGCCACCTCTTAACCACTGACCTGAAAAACCACCCCATCCTGGTGACACCTCAGAGGAAGACACCACGTGCCCAGGGATTGGTAGCAGAACATAGGTGAAGAAGTCAACCCCTGGACTTCATATAATGTCTTGGGACTTAAGGGCTTTCCCTTAAGTCAGATGGAACTGTCCCTCCATTTACCTCATCTGTAAACTAGACTCAGGACTGCTCCTTCTTCTGGCTGGTCATAAAAATGAGTTACTGGCCCCTGGGGTGGCTGGTTCTCTTAGAAAGAGCAAGCCAGGCTGTGGGTAGGAATTTGGGCAGGAGGCTGTGGCCTAGCCCCAGGATGTCCTGGGCAGCCAGCCAGTGCTGGGTAGTGACTCAGAGTCCAGGCATTCAGAGAGCTAGGGGCTCTCCAGGGAGCTAGGCCACAATCCTTACTCACTGGACCTGGAGTCAGCCCCTGGTGCTCCTCTGGTGAAGGGAGTGAGGTGGAATGCAGACCCTTCTGCTATCAGAGGGGCAGGGGTTTGAGCAGCTGGGCACTCGCCTGTCCTGTGCAAAGCAAGGTAGTTCCTTTCCACAGGGGGCAGAGCGAAGTCTTGTTGTTGGTTCCCACTGCTCTTTTGTTTGTTTTTGTTTTTGGTAAGATTTATGTATTTTGGCTGGGGGTGATGGCGCATGCCTTTAATCCCAGCACTTGGAAGGCAGAGGCAGGCGGATTTCTGAGTTTGAGGCCAGCCTGGTCTATAGGGTGAGTTCCAGGACAGCCAGGGCTACACAGAGAAACCCTGTCGAAAAACAAAAACAAACAAACAAAAAAAGACATTTAACTATGAGTGGTAGGAATTGAACTCAGATTCCCCCTGGAAGAGTAGGTGTTGTTTAGGTGAGGACAAATATGGGCCCTAGGGTCCTATGAGACCTCAGGCCATCAGACTTGATGGCAAATACCTTTAGCCATGAGCTATCTCCCTAGCGCTCTAGCTTGGCTATTTGGCAGCCTTGTACCCCATGGCTACTTTCTCCACCAGGCATCAGGTCTGCAGGTCAGCATGCCCTCCTGCACCATCTCACACTGGTATGAAAAGACAGGTCCACAGCAGCGACTCAGTAGGCAATGTGGACCAATGCTAGTCCTGTAGATGTTAGCTGTGTATGAGCTTCCCCAGGGACACTCAGCCATGGCTCAGACAGGATACTTCTGGAATCCAGTGAGGTCAGCAATGGTGTCCCCAAAAGCTAGGGCATCATACATCTGTCACTAGGTGAGGTGGAGGGACCTGGCCCTGGATGTGGCTCAGGAGTTGAGCACAACCTGAGAATCTTCCAGTGATGAGCTTGGCACCAAGACCTCATAAAAAGGGGGAGGGTGGGTCAAGATGGCTGCCAGCCAACTGCTTACAATTGAAGCAGGAGGACCTAAAGTCAAACCCCAAAACATGGGTAAACTGCTGGGGCAGGGGGAGAAAGCAAATCCTTGGAGTTCAAACCCTATTTAAAAAAAAAAAAGTGTGGAGGGGCTGGAGAGATGTTGTAGCTGTTAAGAGCACTGGCTGCTCTTCCAGAGAATACAGGTTCGATTCCTAGCACCCACATGGCAGCTTACAACCACCCATAACTCCAGCTTCAGGGGATCTGAGGCCCTCTTTGGACTTCTAACAGACATACAGGCAGGCAAAACATTCATCCAGTAAAAATAATGATTTTTTAATGTAATTAAAGCAAGTAGATAAGTCAATGAATTCATTTACATATAGATATTTAATTTTAGAGTGATCCCCTCGTTGGCCCCTTCAACCCCAATTCTATGCAAAGTATGAGGTCAAGGCTCTGGCTACCAAGCAGTGTCCACCAGGCTCCAGAGGTAGTCACTGATAAACTTCTGTGAGAGCTGTGCACTGTCCAGGTGGATAGGCTGGGCCACTGTGGGACCGTGGTGGACTGAGGGCAAGATGAAAGGAAAAGTCTATGCGGTCCTCCCAGGTCCAGTCACTAACCTTGGACTGTGGTGGCTCCTGCCTCAGCTTCCTGAGTACTGGGATGGCACCAGGCTAATTTCTTTTTATGTTTATTTATTTCTCTGGGTGTGTGAGTGCAAACATGCCAGTGTCCCTGTGGACTCAGATGACAACGTGTAGCTGCTCTCCCACCAGTGGGTCACAGGGGTTGAATTCCAGTCATTAGGTTTGGTAGCATGTGCCACTACGCACTGATCCATCTGGCTAGCTTCCTCATTTCTCTCTCTCTCTTTTTTTTTTTTTGGTTTTTTCAAGACAGGGTTTCTCTGTGTAGCCTTCACTATCCCGGAACTCAATCTGCAGACCAGGCTGGCCTCGAACTCAGAAATCTGCCTGCCTCTGCCTCCCAAGTGCTGGGATTAAAGGCATGCGCCACCACACCCGGCCCCTCATTTCTTTTTAATTAAAAAATGATATATTTACTGATGTGATGGGAAACACCTATAGTCCCAGCACTTGAGACAGAACCGGGAGGTTCACCAAGATTGCGGCTGGTCTGGAGAACAAGGAGGTTCCAGGTCACCTATATGCTGAGCAAAAGATCTACTACATTTATATCTTCTGTCTATGACTCCCCGCCCCCAAGGTGAAGATTACTGTAGCGCACAGATAAACTGTACTCCCTTTACCCATCATCTATAGAGACACTGTCTGCACTTGGACGTGGAGAACATGATGAATCACTACCTCTTCAAGAGCCCACTTTCTACTCTTGGGCACAGATCCCCAGAAGTGCCCTTGCTTATTGTCTCTGTCTCTCTCCTTTTTGTTTTTAGTAGACAGGGTTTCTGTGTAGCCCTGGCTGTCCTGAAACTTACTCTAGCTAGCTGACCAGGCTAGCCTCAAACTCCACCTGCCTCTGCCTTCAGAGTGCTGGGGTGGGCATGTACCACCATGCCTGGCTGTCTAGTATGTACCCATTTTCCCCAGGTACTTCCTTCCACCCCAACATCGATTTCTCAAAGGATACTGCCCTTGATTGTCCCTGGCTCGCATTCATAGTCCCATTCGATTTTACTAATTTGGTGATACAGCTGAGCCACATACCTAGACAGAACGAGGGGAAAGGAGACAGTTACCACAGCATCAATGTCAATCATGCCACAGGACAGGGCTCTAGGCCAGCCTGCAGAACCTACACTGCAGAGGGGATGGTGATGGTGTTATCCTCATCCACGTCTCTCTCCTGTCGCTGGAGATCTTCCTCCATCTCCCTGAGCTCTTGCAGCTCTGTGGTGAGCTGAGTGCACTCAGTTAAGGCCAAAGCTCAGAGAGTAAGGACAATCATCTATCTCACTACACACTACCAGGCCAGAGCACCAAGTGCTCAAGCATTTTCTTCCTATTTTTGTCCTTTAGTGTTAGAGACAAAAGCCAAGACCTGACACACACTAGGCATGCTTTACCAGAGCACATCCCAGCCTCTCAGTGGGGGATTCTAGGCAGGGGCTCTACTACTAAGTCACACTCCCATCTCTCTGAGGGATCCTAGGCAGGGGTTGTAGCACTGAGCTGCAGCCTAACCCAATCCAGATGCACCGACAGAGGCTGCTAGACATAGTTAAGGATATCACAGCCTGGCCTGCAGGCAGGCGTCCTCCTTGCTGGCCTTCTGGAGCTCGACTTCCAGCTGCTGGAGCTCGGTGCCTCCCAGGCGCGTACATTCCTTCAGTTCAAGAAGGCTCTGAGCCACTTCCTCCTCCACAGCCAGAGTCTCTGCAATGGGACACAAACAGGTGCGCTTCTCCTTCTGTCTTCTGCCCAGAACTCTGAAGAGGTGTCTCATGCTACTGCCCAGTCAGAGCTCTGCTCCCCATCGGGGCACCTCCCAACATCTGGGCCTCGTCCCTGCTCTGCCAGAACACAAGCAATACTGAGAATGGCACTGTGTATCTGTAATCAGTTACTCAGGAGGCAGAGGCAGGAGGATGTAGAGTTCTACTCCAGCTTCAGTTAAACTCAGAGATTCTATGCCAAAAGCACTACAAAAATCAGTAACAGCCAGATGAGACGCTAACAAGCCCGACAGACTGAGTTCCATTTCTAGGACGCACTTGGTAGAGGGACAAAAGTGATATCCCTACGTTGCCCATCCTGTGTGGTGCTGGGGGTGGAAGCCAAGACTTTCTGTGTGCCAAGCAGGCATTTTGCCCCTGAAGCAGCACTTGGTGTCTCTTGTTTGGGAAGTAGCCTCCCGTAGCTCGGGTTGGCCTCTTATCTCCAAATGCTGGGAGGGTCGGTGTGCAGCTCCCTCAGCTTCTCTTGTCATCTTTGTGATTTTTGGGGAGGGGATGTGGAATGATAGGATGAGGGTCTCACTGTGATGTCCAGGCTGGCCACAAACTCCTGCACTCAAAGAAGCCTTCTGTCTTATCCTCGAAGTTATTCTACAGAAGCAGGTCACAATGTATAGCCATTGAATTACTTAATTATTTTATGGTACTGGGTTTGAATTTAGCACCTCCTTCACAAGCACTGTATTACCCACATAGAACCCTCCTCAGAAAAAGTGTGGGGCAGAACCTGGGTGAGGGTGACAAAGGGTTTCTCTGTAGCTGATACTGGCCAGAAATTCTATGTAACTGAGGTTAGCCTTGAATTCTCAGCCGCCTCCTGCTCCGGTCTCTCAAATTTTAAGATTACATATTCAAGCCACCAAGGACTCATTCAAAGAAGAAAAAATTGCATGTTTGCAAGTGGAGATCAGAGGACAAGCTATAGGAGTCAGTTCTACTACCACCTGGCTCCTAGGAATCGAATTTAAGATCGTCAGGCATGGCAGCAAGTGTCTCTACCCACCGAGCTATCCTGAAGGCCCTCAGATTTTACGTGACTATTACTGCTTGCTCCAAGGCCTCATGCAGCCACATGTGCTCTCTCCGAGACACAGTTCTAGCACTTGTTTTATTTTTGGTCTTTTGACATGGGTCTTGTGTCAACCAGGCTGCTCTGAATTCCTTCCAGCCTTACATTCCTGACCCTCCTCCTTGTCTCTGGAACACTGGTTTGACAGGCCCATTCTGCCATGCCTGGCATGAACCCAGGGCTTCATGCATGCCAGTCAGGTGCTCCGCCCACTGAAGCACAGCCACTGCCTCCCCATACTTGGGATTTCAAAAACTTTATTTATTTATTTATTTTTTTTTTGGTTTTTCTCTGTATAGCCCTGGCTGTCCTGGAACTCACTTTGTAGACCAGGCTGGCCTCGAACTCAGAAATCCGCCTGCCTCTGCCTCCCAAGTGCTGGGATTAAAGGCGTGCACCAACACCGCCTGGCCTTTATTTTTTATTCTTAACTATATGCATATGTGTGCCCGATGCCATGGAGACCAAAAGTGTCAGATCTGGAAATGAAGTTCCAGGTGGTTATGAACTGCCTGACATGGGTGCTGGGAACTGAACTCAGGTTCTCTGGAAGAACAGGGCTCTCTTACCAGCTGGGGCCCCAGCACCACCAAAAGCTCATGCTGGTATCTCAAAGCACTTGCCCTCTCAGCTGCGTTCTCAAGCACTGGCTAAACACTTCATTTACTACTGTTCCTAGTAGTTCCTTTAGAGCAGGACTGAGGAAGGACCTCCAGTGCAGACAGGACCTCCCAAACCTCTGGCCACCATCTTTCAGCTCTCTTATGCGGCTGTTTTTTATAAGGTGAATGTTTGAGTGACATTCACCAAGTATCCTGGATAAACTATGGCTTCGCCTCACTCACCTGCAGGTGGGACTTGTGTGCAGCCCTGCATGGCCTGGAGTTTGCTATATGGACCAGAACTGTATGTGTTCTTTACTGCTGAGCCATCTCTTTCTAGCCCTTCACATCATGTCTGGTTAGTTGAGACAGAGTTCTTCTGTATGTGCTGGCTGCCCAGGAACTCACTCTGCACACCAGGCTGGCCTCAAACTCAGGAACCCGCCTACCTCTGCCTTGCACGTGATGGGATTAAAGGGGTGTATGCCTAGCAGCACATCATGTTTAAAAACCCTACCATATCCCTGCTCCCAACAGTTGCAGGTTTTCCCAACCGTCTTTGCAGAAAGCCCTCCCCAGCCCTGCCCATGTTACCACTCCTAATGACAGAAAGGACTTGTCTCCTCAGCCCATCACTGCAGTACAAATGTTTATCCTGTCTCCTCTCCAGTAGGATCCCAGCAGCCACCCGAGGCCTAGCTCACAGAAGGCTCTGTTACAACAATCTATTGGGAAGGCACGAACTTTTTAAAAAAATGTTCCCAACCTTTGACAGGGAAGGACATTGAGATTGCTCACACCTGTGACCATGGCACTGAAGAGCCGACAGGAAAGGTTCTTTTAATTTCTCAGTTATAGAGTTCTATACTAGTCAGAGCTACATTTAAGCCTGAGTCTTAGGAAGTTTATAAAGGGCCACGCCCTGCTAACTCCTATATTTACTTCTAAGTCCCTAGATGATATCCATTGTCATGACATCGGTTTCTCGAGTGGAGAAACCGAGGCTCAGGTGTGACGGCTCTCCCTCGGAAGACCCTCAGGAGCGGATAGCAGGGGTGGGGGGCCGGGGGAAGGATCATGACTTCCACAGGAGCCTGAGCTACGGCGTAAGATCGTGTAGAGCCGCGCATTGTGAGCTCTGACACTTATCTGGACATCTCTGGGCGATGGCTATTGTCAGATGGGGAAACTGAAGCCCAGGAGCGCCAGCTCCCACCGAGAGGTCCCCCGGGGCTGGAGCGCAGGGGCCCGGCCCTCACCCCGAAGCTGCCGGTCGGCGCCGTCCTGCATCTCTAGCAGCCGCTCCACCATCTGCTCGTGGCGCCCGAGCAGCCGCCGCTGCTGCGCCTCGGCGCGGTTGGCTCCCAGCAGGCTCAGTAGCCCGTAGCTCACCTCCTCCATGTCCCGGAAAGCCGCCATGACTGAACGTGCCGAGTCCGAACCCGCGCAAATTTGTCTCACCACGGGCCCCGCCCCTTCCCAAAGCGCCTAAGTCTCATTGGATCGTCCCTACGTCCGTCTTAGACAGGACTCAATCAGCGAGGGGACAGAGCCCTTCGGAAGGAGCGGCCATTTTGTGGAAAACCTGTGAGAAATTTCTCCTGTCACTCAGGTGTGAGGACCAATCAGCGTAGGGGGGCGTGTCACGAGCGGCCCCTTCGCTTTTGCCAAGGTACGCGTGGGTCGAGTGTCCCGCTAGGAACCGGGGAGAGGCCAGGGCTTGATGAATCTGTTGCGCATGCGTAGGCTGGAACTTTGCGCCACCCTGGAGAAGTTTGCAGTTATCAGGCACTGCTTGAGGGGCAAAGCAGTGGATGGTTTATTATTTTTGCTTGAGTTTTTTTTTCAAGCTTACTTTAGAAATATAGTAACTATACATAAAACCGAGATTTATTATTAGGTTTTTTTCTCGGGCGGGGGAGTTGGAATGTGTGAGCTCTGAGCTGTTGAGAGTACGTAGCCTGGCTCTCCTGGAGTTCTTTGTGCAGATCAGGCTGGTCTCACATTTAGAGATCCATCTACCTCTGCCTCCTAGTGCTTGGATTATTGGAACGTCCCACCACAATTGTTCACCTTTCTTTTTCTTTCTTTCTTTCTTTCTTTCTTTCTTTCTTTCTTTTTATGGTTTTACGAGACAGGGTTTCTCTGTGTAGCCCTGGCTGTCCTGGAACTCACTCTGTAGACCAGGCTGGCCTCGAACTCAGAAATCTACCTGCCTCTGCCTCTGGGCATCTGACCACTTGGAACTAGATATGGATGGTTGTGAGCCATCATGTGGGTGCTGGGAGCCAAACCCTGGTCTTCTA
>JADRCC010567123.1:0-11401 GCA_019843855.1 Hylomyscus alleni
CGCAATACAATCAGCAAGCTGAACCGCCCACTTGATTATCAGAAACAGGAAAGATTCGGAAGCGCTTGCTCGTAGAACCTCCACATAAGCTTATAAGCTCTCCCCTCCCATGGCCTCTCGCCACCTGACACCTTTTCCTTGCTCCCACTGTAAAATGGGAAGCTGTCTCCGGTCTCACTCAGTCTTTGTTTCCACAAGTTGTCATGTGTCACATCCTGTTTCTGAGCTAGCTGATCTTCAGTAACAGATTTCCACTCGGATTCTCACTTCTCAGCTCCCACTCACTGTTATTTTTCCTGCCTAGACAATTAGGTGTGTTTCCTAACGGGTATCGCCTCCCCCGGCAGCCCTTCCTCACTGACAGCGCCGTAGGTCTAAGCTTCCACACCTGGTTATATCCGGCATCTCCTCAGAACCCTTACTCGCTCCATTTGCCTCCTTTCCAGAATGAACCCAAATCTTCCCAGCTTTGTTTGCAAGGCTCTCCAGCCGTCTTGCTTGAGGCTGTTATTCTAAATTGATCTCTTCCTAAATCCTGCCTTCCACCTACACCAGGACATCTCACCGTCTCTCACAGGTTTTCATCTACTGGTGCTCTCTGAGGAAGACACTGGGAGTGCCTGACACCATTTCTGCTCTTGCCTGGGAACTTTACAGACTATAAACTGTTTCCAATCTTAGCTTTTTAAAGTGGTTTTCAAAAGTTGACTGGAATTTATTTTCTTTTCTTTATTTTTATTTTTATTTTTATTTTTTTTAAGGTCAACTAATACCAGCTGTAGTGGCTATTCCTGGTTGTCAACTTGACTATATCTGAAATGAAGTATAATCCAGAATTAGAAGGCTCACCTGTGGCCCTAATCTGGAGGCTGAGAGATACAAGTTTCCCACCTGAATCTTGGCATGGAGATCTGGTGGCATAGTGGCTATGAATCCCAAAGGATTAAGGTTGGAAGATCTACGAGTTCAAGCAAGGTCATCTGGGATTAAAGGTGTGGTGGCACACACCTTTAATCTGGGCCACAGCTTTTGCTGGAGGCATATATAAGGACATTGGAAAAAGGAAGTTTCTCTCTCTCTCTCTCCCTGCTTCTCCTGCTTGCCTTGTGGGACTGAGCAACTGCTGGATCCTTGGACTTCCATTCACAGCTGCTGCCGACCGTTGTTGGGAGTTGATTGTTGGGAGTTGGACTACAGACTGTAAGTCATCAATAAATTCCTTTACTACATAGAGACTACCATAAGTTCTGTGACTCTAGAGAACCCTGACTAAGATACCAGCTGAAAAAAAGTTTAAAGTTTTTCTAATATTTGAACACTAGGCTTATTTGCATTAGATATCATTATTTATCTCTTCCAACATGGTGCTTAATGTACATTCTCAATGAATATTCATCAGGGTGAATATATAAATACATATATATACACACATGCTAATTACTAGTAAAGTCATAGAAACTGTTTCAGTAAGATTGATGGCCAAGCATCCTTTATTTACTTTGTCTGTTAAAACCTTAGTTTCTTTTTATAAGCAGAGGTCACCAATGTCTGCTATATTCACTCCACAGGGTTTGGGGAAGATTATAGTAAGTGAAAGTAGACTTTGTGAAATGAATTACAAATACAAATTTTCACTGTTTCTCCTAAATTAAATAGAAAACAAAATGGTTTTGGCTAAGAAGAAACAAATCTGCATTGAAATCATTATCTAAATAAGTAGAGTACGTCAACCCCACATATGCCTTGTTAAGAGTGTCATAAAATAGCCAAGTTAATTGAGTTGAAAATTAAGTCAGACATTTCCAAGTAGATATTCAACACAACTGGCACCAGGCCCTTTATTGTGACAAATGAAAGAAGTTTTGTTGTTTCTGTCCCAGAGAGAGAGTCTACCCTGTGTAGTCCAGGCTGGCCTTGTAGTACATATGCGACACTGGCTGTCCTCGGGTTCTCTACCTCCCTGCTTTAATCCTTCCAGGCTGGGATTATAGGATATCCTCGCCCCATGGCAGCAAACCCGTTCTTGACAAAGCAGATGTACCTTGAGTCCCACTCAGTCTACAAGAAAGTTGTATGAATTTTACATAATCTCTCAACAGGTTTTTTTTAAAAAGGTTTTAGTAATCATTCCAGTGAGTCAAAAAAATATCCACCCACCCCAAAGTGACATAAATAAGAAAATCAGATCTGTAGCACCGGGGTTGGATGTGAATTAGATCACTTAAGTCTCAATCAGTACAGATAGGAGCAGGAACACATGTATAGATACTGCCTGTGTGATAGTTACCCAGCGTCACTAAAGGCGTTGTAAGTCACGTTAAAGTGCAGTGCTCTTAAAACAAACAAACAAAACCACAACCGCCATCACCAACTACCATCACCACATGAACAAAACAAAACAAAACAAAAATCTCCTCTGTGTTGCTTGACACTGCAATTGACACACTAACTCCATCAGTTGAAGAGTGTACAAAGGAGCCATTTGCTCTTCCTAAAATATCCCAATAATGGCCCTACCATGCCTGGGGTAAGTATTTGGAGACTTCACAACCCACCCAAGACAACAAACCCAGTGCCCTTTGAGAATTATACACTCAGATAAAGAAATAAGAAACTCTCCTGCTGTAAGCAGGCATGTCCAAGGATGTAGAGGAAGCAGAGCTACTGAATGTGGGGTGTGTTCCTTTCTTAGCATCTCACAATGAGATTGGCCTTCAAACTGCAGAAGGTGCAACAAATACAGCCAGAATCGGGTTGAGGCCTCTGAGCATCAGAGGTGCAGAAGAGGGAAGTCTGATTGCCTGTGAGTAGCTTTCCATTAATGGGAGGTTAATTTCATTCCTGCAACTAGAACCATGTAAATGTGAAATGGAGGGAATGACTAGGAAAGGAAGGTGGTAGATTGGATGCAGTCAACCTTGTTTTCTTGTTACTTGTTTCTCCATGAGCTACAACAAAATTATTAGTTGCAGATCATGCGCAGGCCATCACATACATTAGTGGGGTGTCTGTCACTCTGCCACATTGCAGTGAGCTGAGCAAACCGGCATGCAACTACAGTCAAGATCTAGGTTTGCCCAACTCTGGTGAATACTTCAAGTTTGAAAGAATGGGGGAGAGAAAGTCTCTTAAACAATGATATTTTCATAAGCAGAGACAACTATGGGCATCTGATGTCACACTCCTGGGCAGTTACTTTCTCAGGAACATTAAGTAAAAATCACACAATTGTCATAGATTTCATATCTGTGAGGGCCTTATACATTAATCATTCCTGATCCAAAGCAAGCTATGGCATCAATTAAGTGTGCATTATTGTAAGTGAAAGATATGTAAATGAGGCTCATCTGCTGTTTTAAAACAACTTGCCCACAGAAGGGGGGATTATAAGAAAGAAAAATGAAGATGCTACACTCTGCATTAGTCTCGTATTTTCTGGAAAAGTTGGGGAAAGTGAGAATATGGAATTTTGTCCTTCTATCTCTCACAGCTGACAGGATATAAAGGAGAGAACAAAGTAGATCTATGCTAGGTAGTTCTTTCTGCTATGCAAAATTTCTATGGAAATCATTAGATAGCAAGAAGGGAGAGGATGAGGTCCAAGTTCTAGATGATAGGACTTAAGTCTGACCTTTTAAGACAGAAGCAGAGAAGATCCATGATCAACAAGGAAATGAAGGCCTTCGTGATTACCCAATACAAGAAACCATGCTAATCAATGAATATCTACACCCGTACTGCTTGCATTGGGAAAGTCACAAACAGGAGAGGAAAGGGCCTCTCCTAGCCTGACTCATGAGACTGTAAGAATGGAGGTGAGTGGGATCAGCTCCGGGGAAGCAGAGAAACTGAGTAATGATATAGCTTGTTGACCCTTCTTGAAATGACTGTCACATAATTTGAGGGAATGAGAACTTGGCTTGTTTTGACACAAAGGTTGCACTATCTGAGACAAGGAGTGGGAAATCAATTTCCAATGGACTGGGGTATAGGAGCCACTGAGACTTGAGGGACACTTGGTTATCGTCAGCTTTTGTCAAGGACTGGAAGACAGTCAGGAATGAGAGGCATTGCTAAGAGAACTGTGTGTGTCTAAGGCAGAACCTGATGCCCAGTTCACCAGACCTGATAGAGCACTCAGGAAGAGTTAAAAAAGAAGTTAGTTCACAGGAACCAGGGACTTCAGTGATTGGGCAAATCCCCATGGTAGGGCATAATTTTAAGAATGTGGCAAAAGCTCTGGTGAATTCAAATGATTTAGAACAATATAGAAATGACAGCCTAAGGTGCTACATGTTCAGAAGAGAATGGAAAGAAGGAAAAGCCGCTAATGGGACCTGGTTTCTTCGAATTACTCAAAGCAAATGTAACACGGTTGTGTTTTATCTGAGTTCCCAAGAGGGAAAAATAATGGGAAGAAAAATTCTGGGTTTGTATGTGTTTGGGGCATATATAATAGAGTCCAGCAGAAATTAGAGCCCATGCAGCACTTCATACCCATTTAGTCCTTCCCTAAGTCAGGAAGCAGACATCCTCACCCAAATATCAGCTCTCTGCCCTCAGGTCAAGGAGAGGCCTGCCCATTTCAATCACACAGAGTCTGGTCACAGGGGAGCCAAAATAACCCGGAAAATAGCTAAAGCTGCCACATTCCTGTAAAATATTCTGATATTCCACATGCCTGGTCCTGATTATGGCCTCGAAAGATTGTTATTAAGGGGAAGTACATAAGTCTACCTGTTCCATATAGGATGGAAGGGATACTATAGAACCCAAACCTGTCAGCTAGATATGAAAATATACTACAGGCCTCTCAAAAGGATCTCCATGCACACAAACAATGAATAAAACTACCATCAAGTGTATATCCAACTCAGTGTTACGTATGTGTGCCCAGGGATAGCTAATACTATAGAGACACAAGTCACAACCCCCGAAGTGGAGGACTAGCTTAATGATAATCAATTCCAATGGCACTTCTACCTGCCTTACCACTTTACAGGGTATTAAAAGCATGCAATTAAGGCATCGGCTAAAAGAATTTAAATGTAGAAATCAGCCTGCAGTTGTAGAAAAAGACACTCTTAGAAAGCCACAAGTTTGATTCATAAAACAAACAAACATAAACAACAAAAACCAGGACCAGGGTAGACTACCTTGCCTGAGATATTAGACAAAGAGTTCCTTGAGCATCCTCACCAATATAAGATATTGGTTATACGGCAGAACTAGAATTAAGTCCCTAATTCTGAAGACACAGAATGCTCTACAGGCAAGGTATGCTGGAACATAGTTTTCTGACAGCTGGCTTTGTTAGTAAGAGAAGGTGCTATGCTATCCACACCTAGTGAGGGACAATGGTTGCTGATGGTTCCATTTGGTTGTGGCATTCGTGTGCTGTACTATCTACATGTCAGAAAAGTCTCTGGGGGCAATAATGGCATAACTGTCAGGACTACTACCAACTTGATGGATATAAGACAACTATGAAGAAGGGAACTCATGTTTGATTCTGGAACCAGCACAAAAACCCATGGCTCAGAAGGTGATAAGCTCCAGTGGAGAGGTTACTGCTATTTTTTTTTTTTTTTTTTTTTTTTTTGTCAAGTGGCTGTTACGTTATTGTCAATTTGCCTTTTAAACACTTGTGCATATGCCCATAGATCATCCATGCTGTCAGTGCTCATGAAGAGAATCTTTTCTGTGGTGGGCAGCAGTCAGATTGCTGTGACTAAGTTATTATTGCTGTGATTCAGTGACCCAAGTACCCAATCACGGGCAGAAAAAAAAATAACACCCTGAAAAATCCTAAGGAACATCTTGGAAAGAAGAAAGAAACATAAGAGCCAGAGATGGGGTTAGAATACTGTGTGTTTCCTATTTTGAAACATTTTCTCTTGAAAGAAAAGAAGGAAGGTTGCTCATGAAACAGACAACCAACTTAAGAACCCAGAAGAAAGCGTTAAGACTCACACAGGCGCTCCCCATGGCTAAATGAAGTTTCTCGGGGAGTGATTCTTTGGTGGACTTCCCTGCAAACTGCATGGAAATCCATGATTTGTGACTCATCGCCTACTCTGGGGTGGGTTTTTTGGTTATGCAGATGACTGAGAGTCACCGAGGCTCCCATAAGTAAGTTAATCCTCATCCATAGCTCTGTAAGCCATCTCTATGAACGCATCGATTCAGCAAGCTAGACTCTACATTTCAGAGATAATGTCTTTCTTAAAATTATTAGGAAACAGAATATCTACTTTATTTTGGTATTTGTCTTGAGGTAGTTTTACTAACTGTAGACTAAGCTTATGTTAAAATTCAATATAAAATATGATGTGTTTTGATAGAAAAAATATTTATTTCATGGCTTCCCTGGCATTTTCAATACAGAGCGTTCATTTAAATATTTGCCTATATTGCAGTTAATTGAAAGGTAAGTTTATGAACCATGCATAGAAATGACAGTTTCTCCCTTTCTGTTACATTGTCTACAAACTAGTCACATTGTTGGATCTAATTGCAAAGAAGTCTGGGAAGTATAATATATTCTCATAAAGGAAAGGAAGTAATTTTTCACAAATAGCTAGTATTCTTCCTTTGATCTTAAATATGTCCCATTTGAAAGACTTCTGCTGTAATTCATTTTAAGGGTGCCATGCTGAATTCATGAACTAACACTTTATGTATGGGTTTTCTTTTTAGTGAAATCATGATGAAAAGATCTATGATTCTACAACTAGGGACAGTGATGGAAAGAGCTAATACCAGAAGGTGTTTTACTGTCTGCGTCATATGCTTCTGTTACATGGAAGTAGGTGTCTGCAACATAGTCACATGGAAAAATCCACTAACAAAAATACAATTTAACTCATGATTCTAAAATAAGCATTCTTGTTTTACATTTTAAATCACAGAAAATTTCCAACATGTAGTTATGTTTTTTTTTTAATTTTACCTCGACAAGTTTCTAAACCCCAGGACCATTTGTAATATTCAAAGATTATTTTCTTTACTATAAAGTATTATGTGTATTTAATGCTAATGGTGTTTTATCTTATAATTATTATATAACTTCTACCCATTATATGAAAATGAACCATTCTATTTTAGTAGCACATGCATTTTATGCTTTAATATGTAAAGTATGGCTCTAGGTACACTGTTCCATTGTATAAACATTATATTTTGTAATAAAGAGAAAACAAAAAATGCTTGCTTAAATAAAAATGTTTAAAATATAGGTACTAGCATTACTGTTCCTTTATGGTCTTATAGTTGTAACATTATTTCTTATCCTAAACTATAATTTCATTTAGAAATAAATTACTGCTACATAGGATCCAAAGATTTTATATTTCCTTTCTTTATATTTTCCTATATAGGTATTTTTATATTTACTCAGCAGATTTGTTTCTGCACGTGTCTTGTTGCATTTAAGGTATGTGTTACATACATTCCCCAAAGCACTAAAATGGAAGTTAAAACAGCCTTTCTTCCAAATAATTCTCAAATTAAGCACTACTGCAAGCCTCTCACCAAGAAGGCACTGCCTTCAGGATCCTGGTCAATTCTTTAATCCAAGAAAATGAAATTTCCTCAAGAAAATGAATTCTGAAATTGGAGGATGAACTTCCTAGAGAGATAGCTGTCTTTCAACTTGTTTTTAATTTAGTATGAAGTATAAAATTATAGAGCACTAAAAAGCTTAGAGCTGAGGGTGAAGAGAGCTAGGGAAGGACGGGACTCTGGACGTCCTTCTGCCGTCCTCAACTCTTTTGTAAAGCCACACTTGTGTGATCTCGTTCCTTTCTTCTCTCGGTTTTACTTTCCTTGCCCATACCTCTAGTGCAGTGTTTGTTTTCAGAGGTTCCGGTCCCATGTGTCCAGAAGGTTAAGGGAGGATTCTAACCTTCTCTTCACCAATTGTAAACTTTGTCTCAAAACGCGACCCTAAAGTTATCCCACAATGGGTAAGGCCACTGGCTTTATCCAGAGCACAGCTAATAAAGTTAACACGATCTACCATTCTTATGCACACACATCCTAGAGAGGCACAGGCATGTGGAAAGACTGCGGAGCTCTCACGGGGGAGAGCCTCTGAAGGGGACAAGGAAGGGATTCTCGTGAGAGGAGCCGAGAAGCAGCCAGAGACTCATGGAAGGCAGCACATGCTAAAGAGCTCAAAGGCTGTTCTCAACAAGCCTTCTTGAGTGTGTTGAGTGTATTTTCATTTTATCATCCAGCTGTGTATCTTATGCTTTTAATCCTCAAATACGTTCACATAAATAACATCTCTATAAAGAACACTTATAAATTGAAAAAATATTTCCATAGCTAAAGATTTTACACATGCAATAGTTAGCAGCCCACGCGCCTCTCTTTAGGGGGCCCACCCTGACATATGGGATGCTTGCTCTGTCGGAGAAATGAATGAACTCACTATTCACTCCTGCTTGCTCAGTAGAAATGGGTATTTAAAGTCATCGAAAGGCAGCTGACCTCTTTGGTAGGGTAGCTACCAAAGGTCCAGACCTCTTTTGTCTGTAGCTGTGTGCCTGATTAAAAGAAATCAATTTGTTGTGACAGGGTTCCAATGCGATTATTGTTTTTTAGGTTTGCAGAGGTTTCTTTTCCCAAACGTGGGCACCATATATGCCAAGGTAGCCTGCAAGAATTAATTAAGCCATGATGCAGTTCAAGAAGAAGGAGCGGAAGGGGTTTGTAACCCCATAGGAAGAACAATATCAACCAACCAGATCTCCCCAGAGCTCCCAGGGATTAAACCACCAACCAAAGAGTACACACAGAACAACCTATGGCCCCAACTGCATCTGTAGCAGAGGATGACCTTGTTGGGCATCATTGGGAGGAGAGGCCCTTGGTTCTATGAAGGCTCGATGCCCCAGTACAGGGGAATGCCAGGGCAGGGAAGGGGGAGTGGGTCGGTGGGTAGAGCACGCTCATAGAAGCAGGGGAAGCGGGAATGGGATAGGGGATTTCGAGAGTAGAGGTGGGGACTGGGAAAGGGGATAACATTTGAAATGTAAATAAATAAAATATCCAGTAAAAATAAATAAATTTTATTATAAAATTATTATAAATAGCTGGGCAGTGGTGGTACATGCCTTTAATCCCAGCACTTGGGAGGCAAAGACAGGTGGATTTCTGAGTTCAAGGCCAGCCTGGTCTACAAAGTGAGTTCCAGGACAGCCAGGGCTACACAGAGAAACCCTGTCTTGAAAAACCTGTTGGCAGAAAAAATTATTCTAGGTAAAAATAGAAAAGGGGTAGAAACAAAGTAAAGAGCAAAAGTATCCTCTTTTAAAACCTTAACTCAAACCCACGATGTGACTCTTCTGTGTCTTTATCTATATTCTGGTGCCATTTGAAAAATGTTACTAGTTTCAGTCTGTTTTCTGTCGCTGAAACAGACTATCCTGATCCCCAAGTTTGCTTTTGTTACTGTGACAAATGTCAGGATAAAAAGTGACTTAGAGGAGGAAAGGGATGGACAAACTTCCCAGGTCACATTGAGGGAAGTCAGGACAGGAGCTCCTGAGAGAACTGAAGCAGAATCACAAAATGGAACCACAAGGAAGAACCCTCAAGGGCCATTGCTCTCATCTGACTTCTAATGACTAGCTTTCTTACACAGCCCAGGACTCTGCTAAGGGATGGCACCACCCACAATGGGCTGGGCCTTCCAATGGCAATCAGCAATCAAGAAAGTGCCCCACAGACCAATCTGATTGAGGTTAGCCCCCCAGTTGAGATTCCCTCAGATAACGCAGGGCTAGATCAAGTCGACAACTGAGGAGGGAGGGCTCAGGGTGTCTGAATTACAAAGGAAATATAATGAGCTATGAAATGATATTTTGGTATATGCCCACAAGGTATAATGACCTAATCAAGGCATATCTACTTCTTCAAACATATTATTTCTTCACATTGGGACTATTCAAAATAATTTCTGCTAGCTATTTTAAATGCACACTTAATTGTTGTCAATCATTGGCATCCTGCTATGATGCCGTTCTTTTTTTTCTTTTGTTTCTTTTGTCCAAGGCATCACCTTACCCATCAGTCAACCTCCTTTCATAGCCTTTCCTTCCTCTCCCTTCCAATCCTGTCCCAGTGTATGATAACCAATATCCTCTATGTGCTTTTATAAGGTCAGTTCTTTAGAGGAAGCCCTTAGTTGTAAGACAATTTATGATTGAGTGGGGGGAACGAAGGGTTACAAGGTTTTTCAGTGATATGATTCTAGTTAAAATGCAGAACTGGAGTCCATGGGGAATGGGATCAATGTAACTATTAAGAGAAGTAGATTGAGGCAATATGGAGGGGATGGAAAAATGGGGGCTGAGATCAGTCTACAAGGGGAGGAGGGCCAAACCTCAGTAAAGGATGCTTCAATAAGCTATGAGGAATCATATTGTTTCATATTTACCTAAATTACAAGATTTACATATTATATATAATATTATTATATTATAATATATTATAATATAATAATATATAATTGTATATTATAATAATTAATAATTAAATATATTAATGTAATATATTTAATATAATGATTATTATATTATATTATATATATAATTTTAAGTAGAACCATGCCACTTGGGGGTTCTTGATGGTTCTTCTTGATGACAACTAAGAGCAATAGCCTATATTGTTTTGGAGTCTCTTGGACTCCCATGACTGACCAATAACTTGAAAAGAAGTTTCTCATGCCTGGTACTGAGGTTTTGGTTGGATAGTCTATGGCTAAACTAGTATAATTTCTAACTCTGTCTTTAAACCCACATACAACTGTAGCCCTCATCACATACAACTAGTATAATTTCTAACTCTGTCTTTATACCCACATATATCCCCTCATCAAAGGGGATTTTTCCCCCCACAGCAAATGGAGATCATCACAGAAAGCCATAACTAATCAAAATGCAGAGAACATTTGACTGCAGAGTGTTCCGCTCAATTGGTATATCTACAACATAACTCTTACACATAATGACTAAGGAGCATCATGGGAATGGGGAGTATGGAAAGACTTTAAGAACCAGAGCACCAGGAAGTGTGCTGAAAGGTCGTGTCTTCTAGATACTATAGGGAAGCTATACACATGAAATTTCAACATTATGGTTGCTTAAACACAGCCTGAACAACCACACTGACACGAGCTAACATGCCAGTGTAGACAGTGGAAATCACATAGGGCCCCACTCCTAGGTAAAGAACTACAGGCAATTAAAAACTACTGAAAAAGGAAATACTAGTATTTCCCCAGAGGTGAGAATTCTAGGTGTTTAGCCATCTCCCAAAAAACAAGCAACAATAAACATATTACAATATATGTAATAATAATAAGAGGATGTGGATTTGAAAGGGAATGGGG
>JADRCC010567124.1:0-10729 GCA_019843855.1 Hylomyscus alleni
GCTGTAGTTTAACACCTGTACACACACACAAACACACACACATATTTAAATAGAATATGTATCTTTCTCTGTGTGTTCATACGATTGACTTTTCCTAGCTGAATCACAAACATGGTTGGTAGAGTGAGAAAGGATGGTGCTAAGCAGTTTCTCCCCTTCTTCTGGGTGCTTACTGGCCCTGGTGCCACTGGCCTTGCATCCATCACCATGGGGGCAAAACCACAGTTCAGTATCTGTGGTGGTGTTAGCATTTCTTGATTGCCACTGACCTCAAGCACCATTTATGACACGTACTAATGACTGGAATCACCCGTTGCCATGCACTAAAGGTTTCAAGACTTACCTTATACCCTGTCCCCAAAACGAGTTCTGTACCAGGGATGTGAATATGCAGGTAGCGTGTCAATCATTTTGTGACTGTTTGTGTGCCTACAACACAGTTCTTTAAAATAAAACATTCATATGAATGGTTAATATTGACAGAATTTTTGCAAGATTTTGTTTATTTAAAAGTAATGTCTATGTGGAAGGATCAATATTGTATCTTCAGTAAAAAGCTAGATAAAGAAAATCAGCAGGTGAAAAATGCCAAATTTTATAAACTTGTACTTTGTGTCCACGTTTTAGAATGGTTATGGCAAGTAATGCAATGCTATAGCAAGCAATATACTGATTAAAAAACAAAGGCAAAAATGTGGTTTCTAGGGTTTTCTATAGAAAGTAATGTAATGATTAAAACAGAAACAAAAATATGGTTTCTAGGGTTTTCTTACTTTTGTGACAATTGTAGACTAGAAAAAAAAAAGACTGTATTAGTCTGGTCTTTGATGTAATCAAATGAGACTCAAGTGTCAAAGTTCTATTGGGGAGAGTTTCCCAAGAACTAATTGAATATACAGACTTTACAGTTATGGTCATGTTGCCATGGCTACATGGTCAGAGCATAACCCTTGAAGCCAGTTCTGGCTGGTAAGTGTGCTGTTCCCTTTTTTCTTCCCATCCCCCCAGACCTCCATCTTTTGCCATAGAGTAAAATATAATAACTCCCTGGCAAACCCTGTTCTTTCCAAAGTTTTGCATATTTACACACACACAGACACACACACACACACACACACACACACACACACACACACACACACACACCCTTCCAAGTCCATTTATCATTGCTTGTGTGTACATTTGTTTAGGACTGACCACTTCGTCTGAATAACCTATCAGGAGGCTCTCCCTATAGAAAACAGTTCTCCCTCTTTGAGTAGACATTGATTGCTCATAGCTCTTTACCTAGGCATGAACCTTGTAAAATGTTCCCTGTTTATGTGGAGATCAAAACTGAGCCACAGGAGAGTCAGTCATTGTTGTTTACACTGTTCAGTGTTGTCCTCCAGTTCCAATCGTATCCCAGGTCTTGCGTGTCTGAGACCTTTGCTTATGAGGAAACGATGCTCTTTATATCCATTAGGCCATCATAGACACCCTGGCTGCATCCACACTTGTGACATGATATTGATCACTGCTCCTTTTCCCTCTGATCTAGCCATGGATATGATCAGTTTATGCTCTTTGATCTAAAACTTAAAACCCAAGCAAAAGTGACACACCAAAAATGTTCTCTGTGATCTAGCAAAGTTATTTAAATATCTGCACGGAATCCCCGCCGGGAAGGTGGATACAAATGGGGCTGCAGATGGTTCAATGGTTAAGATTACTTGCAGACAACCCAGGTTCAGTTCCCAATACCCATATGGCTGCTCACAGCCTTTCATAAGTCCAGTTCTAAGAGATCTGATATCCTCTTCTGAATGCCACAGCAACTACGTGCATGCAACACACAAAAATCCATGCAAGCAAAGCACCCATACACATAAACTGAGATGAAAAAAATCCAGTAAATACAAATGAAGTTGGATATGACTCATCCTGACTTTTCATGCCAGAGTTAAAGCTCGTGTTAGAATGTGAGATTTACCTTATCACTTAAACAAGACATGTTCCTCCTAGGGAGGCCCAGCGTGTGGTCGTACAGGTATCCCCAGGGGCATCTGCTCATAAGTACAGCTCTGCCTGGGATCTCTTCCGGGATCCCAGCCTCAGTTCTGTACCAGAAACCATGCTTTGGGGGATGGAAGTCAAGTGCACAGTATTTGGGGATTGCAAATTACCAATATTGTTATTTTTAAATTATGTTATTTTAATTTTAGGTACCTGGTAGATGAAATCAAGAAACGAGAAGGCTTCAAGTTGCTGATGGAAGTAAGTGGCTGAGGGAATGGGTGCCTAGGCTTGTCATCGACAGTGATGGAGGCAGTCGGTTGTGTGGTGTTGCATTGTTTTCTGTGTTTCTGGCTAAGAAACAAGTCATTAGCTTAATTCATACAGCCCATTATGTTAATTTACTGTATTAGTGAACATTTTCCCCCTTGGTTGGATTAACGGAGAATGCGCTTGCCTTTAAGTGTTGAAAATTAAAATGCTCAATAATAATTAGCAGAGATAATACTGAATAAATTATGACCTCTTTCCAGATACAGAAATGGCATAGTGATTGTGTCGTGAACTGGGCCTTTATGTGTGAGACCAACTAAGGGTATATAAAGTGTGCATACATGCCCTCTTTTACTGAAATAATGAACGTGTATGAGCTTCGGAGCACTGGGAAATAGCATATTTTGTTGTAGATATTGGATCTCTGGCTATGTGTAAGAAGTCAGGTGACTTTGAAGATGAATGTTTTTGTTAAAATAGCAAGTAATATAACCTCTCCACCCCCTCTATATGTATGTGTGTGTGTGTGTGTGTGTGTGATTCATATTCATGAGTGTGTACACATGCGAGCGGAAGGCCAGAACAAGACGTCAGCTGTCTCTTCCTACATCATTCCCTTATTGCAGATGGCATCTCTCACTGGACCAGTAGCTTGTCTCTTCAACCAGACTGATTATTCTCAAAGCTCTCAGAATCTGCATGTTTCTGTCACCCAGTACTGAGGTTATGGGCATGCTCAGCCATGACTGGCTTTTTACCTGGCTGGTGGGGACCCCAACCCATATTCTCATGCCTTCTGAGCAAGTACACTCATCCATCCATGTATCCCTCAAGCTCGGGAGTCCTGTTTCATTTGGAGTGTAATTTTATTTTTTTTTTTACAAATTATGTATATATGTGTACCTACTTTCTGACCTCACACAACCTCGGTGTTAAGCTACCCACAGTGATCTCGGCCCTCCCACATCAATAAAACAGTACCCCAAAGACATGCCAACATATGGGAGGCATGTGCACGTGAGTGCAGTTACCTGTGGAGGCCAGAAGGTGACGTCAGATCCCATGGAGCTGGAGTTACAGGCTGTTGTGTGCCTGTTGTGTGTGATGGAGCTGGACTCAGGCCCTCTGCAGGAGTCCTATGTATGTATGGGCTCTTTAAGCACTGAGCCATCTCTCCAGCCCTGTGTCTCTTTCTGACTTTTTAGGAACTGTGAAGGGCAAGCTTATCTTAGATCTTGTTAAACTTCATTGCAGTCTTTAACCTAATGTAAAACCACTTATAGATTCCACTGCAGGAACTCGTGCTGCATATGAGAAGTCTAGATAATCTGTGCTAATCATTTCTTCAGTAAGATACATGGACTCTAGTGTGTGCCAGCAGTTCCAGCCTCCAGAGCGGCCCCTGCTCTGTGCTCGTCTTCCAGTGGGAGGTGAAAGGAACTTGTGGGAAGCACCAAGTCCTTAGAAGCCTTCGGAGAAGAGACACATTCATAAGACCTACTCTAGACTGCGTACAAATAACATTTTCAGTGTGGCAATTGCTCTAACGGAGATATTCTATAAGCAGGGCAAAGTTCTGAAATTAGCACAGGGGAGCTAGCTCAGCTGGTAAAGTGCCTGCTTTGCAAGCATGAGGACCCGGGTTCAATATCCAGTGACCCACACAAAAAGAAGCAAACAAAAGTTAAGTGTGGTAGAGGGTGCTAACCTCACTGTTCTGGTCTCTTCCCTGCTGCAGTGATAAAACACTGACCACAAGTAGCTTGGGAAGGGAGGGTTTATTTCTGCTTCTAGATTCTAGTCTATCTGGAATGTGTGTATGTGTGTACATATACATACATATGTATGTGTGTATATATATATGTATATATGTGTATATATACACATATATATGTAGTTGATATATAGATATGTGTGTGTGTTGTCCAAGGTGTTGGGCTACCCACAGTGCACTGGGCCTTCCTACATCATCATCCCACACACATACAGACAGACAACTGAGCAGAGGTGAGTCTTCAACTGAGGTTCCTTCCTCTCAGATGACTGTAATTTGTGTCAAGTGGACAAGAAAGAACTAAACCTCTCATTCATATAACCTACTGGTCTCTGGTCTCTAGTCCCACCCACTTCTCCTGAAAACGCCATTTCACTCATTATAGATGAAGGGCTGCATCCTTTCTTCCATAGCCATTCCCAAGTTGGTGACTCTCTTGGCTGGCTCCGTTATCTTGCGAGCATCTACACACACAGCGGAGACCCAGCAGACTGAGTCCGCTCTTTATTTCCCCTAATTTCCACAGTGTTCATGAAAAACTTTGGAACTGCCTATTGAGGTTTTACTTGTTTGTTTTTGTTTTTGTGAAGATGAGAGTAAAAGAGATGGCAGAAAAAGATGACATGTTCAAGTGGCATTAATAACTTCTTCCTAAAGGCCATGGAAAGGGAGGGGAACTCTAAGCACCATCTTTGGGGAAATGCATTCATATTGTGTCCTGGGTATGTTTTCTTTAAGGTTTACTTATTTTTACTTTTGGTCCTGGGTATGTTTTCTTTAAGGTTTACTTATTTTTACTTTTTAATCATCTCTCTCTCTCTCTCTCTCTCTCTCTCTCTCTCTCTCTCTCTCTCTGTGTGTGTGTGTGTGTGTGTGTGTGTGTTCATGTGTGATTATATGCATCTGAGTGTAGTACCTACAGGAACCAGGAGAGGGTGTTAGATCCCATGATGCTAGTGAGTTACCTGAACTGGATCCTGAAAATTGAGCTCAGATCCTCTATAAGAGCAGTACACTCTCTGTTAACAGCTGACCCATCTCTCCAGACCCATGAGTATTGTTTTCCCTCGAGAAGCTACCTGGCTCCTACAGTGTGGGAGGCTTCCTATATGACTCTTCCAGAATACAGCAGGGTTTTGGGGTTTTGTCCTCATTACTGATCCTGAGAACTGAGACAGAGTCCACAGATGCAGCATGTGTGCCCCACCAGGCTGCAGGCCAGCCCTGCTGGAAGGACTTTTGTATTGGATTCACATTTGCCTCCCTTGATTTTTGTTTCAAGAAATCATGTAAACTTAGACCTTCAACTCCACATCTAAGTGCTAAGTTAATTTTAAAAATGGTGAAGGAGAGTAAGAGAGGGAGAGGAAGAGAGGGAAAGAGTAAGAAGGGAAGAGTAATGGAGGGAGAGGGAGTGGGAAAGGGAGGGACAAAGGCAGGGGGAGGGAAGGGAGAGAGCGTACCACATTAGAAATTGTAAATGAATATAGGGAAACAGCATCTAGCACTTGAATGCCTTTTCCTGAAAAGAGCTAAAGTAATGTCTCTCTTCTTGAAGATGATTGAGAGTTATCATTTCAAATGAATCCTGCAATATTCATGCTCCCCTGATAACCATAACTCTGTCTCTTTCCTGCGTTGGATCTAAGATCTGATAGTTATTTTCCTAGAGGTATACTTCTCCTTAGAACAGGAGTTCACATTTTCCATTTCAATCTCTTGGGTGAGTCTGAATTATTCACCTTTTTGGTTTTTGTTTTGTTTTGTTTTGTTTTGTTTTTCTTTCTGAATTCTACATTAGGAAGTGTTATTGGGATTCATAGACTTTAGAGGCATGAAGGACATCTTGTCGACCTCCTGTGCATGGCAGGAAGCCTCACAAAAGAGCCTGCATGACAGGGCATCAAATTGTGCTTGAACAACTTCCTGCCATGGAGAGCCCACTGGTTCTTCCTCTTGCAGATAGATCTGGATGCCTACATTTGAGCTGTGGCTGCCTGCATTCCAGCCATGGCTGCCCGAATTCAAGCCCTAGATGCTCACATCCGAGCTGTGGTTGTCTGCATTCTAGCTGTGGTTGTCTGCGTTTGAGCTGTGGCCACTTACTCAACCTGTGGACCCAGCACCTGGGCCTTACTTGTAATCACTTGACTCACACTGCTTGATGTGATCATAGTTACCTCATTAATTGCTAAAATCTAAGGCACCTCATTTCTTGGACTTCTACTGTACTTTACACAGTTACCACTCCATGTTGAATCTTCACCTGCTGTGCTTTCTTTGACTAATATTTGTTTCCTTTTCAGCTTTGGTACAAGGTCCTCTTGTCTAGTACCATTTGGGTATTTGTCTCTACTCCTTTTCCTTGGCCCTTTAGTCTGTCAGCATAGTCTCCCAAATGGCTCTCTCAGTAGGTTTGACACATGTTGGGTTATTTTGTGTTTGGCTCCACCCTTGACTTTGCGTTTGGTTAGCCCATAGTTTTCCCTAGACCTCTGACTTGCCACTCCTGAAGCTGAAGTGGCCATTTTTCTTACCGAAAGTTCACATTCTTCTTTGGGTTTTTAAAACCATGATCATTCCAAGCAAAACTCTTGGGGCCTTTCCCCATCTCCTCTTCCTTTTGCTTATCTACTTAGTCTTGTCCTTTCCATCTTGGTTGATTGTCGACCACTTCTCAGGTGGGCAATGTCATCCCCTTCCCTCTGAACTCTGGCCAATCTCTCTACACCACAGCTTGAGTGGTCTTCCACAATCTACGTCACAGCTAAGCTGTCATTCTACTGTGATTGTGCTGCCTCTGGAATCAAGTAGAGGCTCCATGCCCTCCCCAAGCATGGCAAATGGAGAACCGTGCTGCAAAGCGGACACATCTCTGTTTCTAGCTAAACTCCTGTCCATTAAGCTCTGCCCAATCTGCTCATTTCTTCTAGTTTTCTATCCTTGGAAGACCCTGGAATCCACTGATGTATTATCTGTGTCTTACATTATGAGAAATCTCTCTTTTGATAACACGCACCCATGGCAAATGAGCCATTGCCCCCGCTTCCTCTGCTGTCTCTAAGTTTCTGGGCACAAGCATGTGACATAAGTAGTTTTCTCATCCTAATTTCTTGTCTAGTTTCCACAACAGAGAAATTCTGCTTCTGATGTTGAGAGATGTGGTTGGCCTTCTTCGGATGCTCTATACATCTTAGGACTTCCTTTCGAATATGGTATCCAGACATGTTCTTAGTAATTTGTCTCAGCGAGCACAGATTTTAACGAGGCTGTACATCCACTGGAGAAGGACATCTCCTTCTCCCAGGCTGGCCCCAAGGAAGAGTCATTAACCGTCCTCACAGAGTACCTGCTATGTGGCAGATACATGGCCCACCACTGGAAATAAATTCTCTTTTTGCTCCCCCAGCTGAGCCTATGTGCAGACATACATTACAGGTAGGAAGCAGAGACCCAGAACATGTGGCATTTGTACAAGCCATGACCTGGCGAGGGGTTAGGGAAATGGCTCAGTTAGTAACATGCTTACTATGAAAAAAGACCTGAGTTTGATGTTTTGTACCCACATCAAAAGCTAAATATATGGTGCATGCTTAGAATGTCAGTCGTGGGGAGACTGAGGCTGATGGATCCCTGGGGCTTTGTTGGCCAGACAGCCTGGCCTACTTGACAAATTCCAGATGAGTGAGAGACCCTGTCTCAAATAAGTGGAAGTTACCTGGGAAATGATTCTTGACATTGACCTCTAGTCTATGTACACAAATACACAAACACGCACACACACACAGAGGCATATGCACACAAACACACACATGCATGCACACCCACATGCAACACATGCACACACGTGCACACATGAATACACCCATGCACGCACACATACACACAAATGTATACACACACAAACATACACACACACATGCACACATACATGTACACATGACCCAGTGAGTTTAGAATTCTAATCTTGTGATTCTACACCCTGGGGTTCTATTTGTAAACAGTTTTCAGTCCTACAGCCTTGATTTTAAAACTTAGGAATATGAAATCTGCCTCATCAGCTTCCCCTTCATTCTATATTTACATAATTGATTATTTTAATCTGTGTTCTAGGATCTGCACTTACACTTAATAAAATACATCATGCCACCTTCTTTTTGTTCCTGTTATTTCCATCAGAAGATAGTATAAAAAAACAGACATAACTTTGTTTTACAGCAATTTAACAATAACCATTTGTTATTACTAATTTATATGTCATTGGCCCTCCCTAGTATTAGTAACCAAACACCTATTTGTTTTTCTCCCTGAAAACCAGAGTATGATGAATGGCTATCATTGATGTCCCTTAGAAGAGGGTGACAATGTCCTTGTTGCTGCCCTTTCCCACCCCACCCCCCACTCTCCTCTATGTAGCCAGTTTCCTTGTCAAGGCTTCAGAATGTTACAGTTTGTTGAGAATCTAGACTGAATGTGCTCCCATGGTGATCAGAGGTCATGCTCCACATATGACAGAAATAAAGCATGAGTGGCATCCGCATGACTCTGCTCTAAAAGCAGCCATGGGTCGGTACCTTGACACTCCTGCAGGAAGTCACTGCACGAGACGGAAGCTACAGAGGGGACAGTGGGGAAAACTCAAGTATGCTCTTTGTGAATGTTCAACATTTTCCTACTCGCTTATTTTGGAAGCGACTGAAGTGAATTTATGGCACCAAATGGAGGATCAGACACCGTCTAGTGAAAGGTCAAAAGGGCTTTATGCTTTGTCAACTGTTACTTCAGGGAGCCATGCTGTTCAAAAGAGAATGTGTGAGCAAGGTGGGGGGGGCATGGAAAATGTTACTATCTCAGTTATCAAGGCAGCTGAAAGACAGCTGAAAGTTGTACAAGGAAACAGACCTGAACAGCCTGGGCCTGACTTGAGACTTAGATGATGGATAGCTAGACAGATAAATACAGCAGTGCATACACGCATATATATGTACATACATACATATATATTTGTGCATATGGGATATGCACATGTACATATATACATACATATATACATACATACATACATACATACATACATACATACATACAGTGATGAACGGAGACCAGGAGGCATGAGAGATGATCTCTTAGGAATTAAATAGCTCCCTAAAACTATACAGGTGTAGTTGACCTATAGAGAGCCATCATCCCTTCTAGAACTGAGATAGAACATAGGAGGAAGAGATACTCCCTGAGAGCTGAGAGACAGATCCCCTCTCCTCAGATCCACAGAGTATGAATGTGGCTGACAGGAAGGCAGAGTTTACTGAGATGTCGCCTTGGCAAGACTCACTAGAAATTTATATTATGCTTCCTGGGGGGAGCTGTCTTCCTGGAGGGGCCATATCTTGGTAGTAGCTGCAGGCTATTCATAGAGGGCACCTGCCAAGTCACTGGAGCAAAGTGCCTGGCTGGTGACAACTCCCACCCTCTGACACTGCCTGGGCAGTATGCCAGGAAGAACTGCCATTTTTCTGATGTCCCTAAAGCAACAAATAGTTGCTTTTGGACAGCCAGGACAATTGAAAACAGCTCGTATTTTGCATAGGATTCATGAAATGCACATAGTGCCCTGGGAAGAGGCACTTCTGTTAGCGTTTCTCCAGCAGCCATTGATGACAAGATAGAATATAGGATCAGGCAATAACAAGGAAATATTTACAGGGCCCGGTGCCATCATTATAGAGCACCAAGAAAGAGGAGTCTTGGAGCTGAAGGCTAATACATTTATAACAGATGCCAGGATTGGAGAATGATGCCTTTGACTTATAGATTGATTCTTAGAAGCAAAGATAGAAAGCAAACTATGATTTTTTTCCATGTTCTAATTAGTGCTTTTTTTTTTAAAAAAAAAAATTATTCTTTTTAAATGATCAAAGAATATAGAAGCTCAGAACTGTTTATCCAAAGGAGCGAAATCTATTATAAATCAGACGTCCAAATGTAAATTTTGTAGATTCGTATTATAAAACATTGTCTTGTGATAAAAGTGTGTGAAAATTGAGCTGAATTACACGGCCCATTCCTTTGTGAAAATGACTCTGTAGTTTAAAGATTTGTAACACTTTCTCTTTGTCAATTCCAATGAGAATCTTGGAAATTTCAAAGATGAAAGGGAGTGTGGATCAAGAAGTTCTTGTGGTGAAGCTGGAAACCTCCCTAGGCTCTCAGTGATGACTTAGAATCCACTGACAGCAGAACCCCATGTGGTCCTGGTCTTGATCTTAGCATATGAGACGCTAGCTGTTTATTCTTTCTGAAGTACGGCAGGCTTCATAGTGGGCATGCAGACAACCCTGGAACTAGTAAGAACTGTGAGCCTTGGTTACTGGCAAAAAACTACATTTGTAGTGAAAAGGTATCAAAGATGTCTCAATAACTGTTAGCGCTGAAGGTCTAGTGAAGAAGGCGGGTGTCATCTGGGGTGGTTCCTGAGAACAGGAAAGTGTAGCTCATGTGAGTATCTACCCCACAAGATACTCAGAGCTGGCTGAGAACATGTCTTGTGATAGTCTTTGGCATGGCCAGTCTTACATCATGCTTCATTGAAGACAGAGATTTGTCATGTGGCAGTGTGGCAATGGTATGTTGCCCCACCCCCTGTGTGTGTGTGTGTGTGTGTGTGTGTGTGTGTGTGTGTGTGTGTGT
>JADRCC010567130.1:0-11194 GCA_019843855.1 Hylomyscus alleni
TTTGGGCAGCTCACAACAACTTGCAGTATTTTTTGTACACAAAATAATACCTTTTGTTTTGTTTTGCCTCTTTGTGTTTCTGCATTCACATGGCATTCACACACACACTCACACACACGTGTACATGCACACATATACACAGGCACAGACACATACATGTGCATAAATGTAAATAAAATAGAAATATAAAAAGACATGAAAGTAGATAGGACTGAGAGCAGGGGTTTGTATAAAAGGTGAGAGAGTAAAAGAGGAATATAATTGAAGTATATTGTTTATGTATGTTTGAAAATGTAATTATGAATGAAACCTACCTACCTTATAATATAAATAATATGCTAATTTAAGGAGTTTAAAATACAGATCGCCATGGCCTAAGGCTGTTCTTCAATAACAGCAAAAACTACAAAAAGCCCACATACATGTGGAAACTGAATAATTCTCTACTCAATGACTACTTGGTAAGGGAAGAAATAAAGAAAGAAATTAAAGGCTTCCTGGAATTTAGTAGAAATATTGACATGACACATCACACCCAAACTTATGGGACACAATGAAAGCAGTGCTGAGAGGAAAATTCATAGCACTAAGTGTCCTGGTAAAGAAACTGGAGAGATCTTACACTAACAACTTAACAGCACACCTGAGAGCTCTAGAACAAAAAAGAAGCAAACTCACCCAAGAGGAGTAGAAGGCAAGAAATAATCAAACTCAGAGCTGAAATCAAGCAAATAGAAACAAAGAAAACAAAACAAAGAATCAGTAAAACCAAAAACTGGTTCTTTGAGAGAATCAACAACATAGATAACTTGGTCCAAACTAGCTAAAGGGCCAAGAGGCAGTATCCAAATTAATAAAATCAGATATGAAAAGGGAGATATAACAACAGAAATGGAGGAAATTCAGAAAATCATCAGATTCTACTGTAAAAGTCTATACTCAACAAAACTGGAAAATCTAGATGAAATGGATGGTTTTCTAGACAGATGCCACATACCAAAGTTAAATCAAGAGCAAGTAAACTATCTGAACAGGCCCATATCACACAAGGAAATAGAAGTAGTCATTTTTCCAACCAAAAAAAGTCCAGGGCCAGATGGATTTAGTGCAGATTTCTACCAGACCTTCAAAGAAGACCTGACATCAATTATCTTCAAACTATTTCATAAAATAGAAACAGAAGGAATACTACATAACTCATTCTATGAAGCCACAATTACTCTGATACCTAAACCACACAAGGACCCAACCAAAAAAAAAGAGAACTTCAGACCAATCTCACTTATGAATATCCATGCAAAAATACTCAATAAAATTCTTGCAATCCAAATCTAAGAGTACCTCAAACCATCATTCACCACAATAAAGTAGGCTTCATTTCAGGGATGCAAGGTTGGTTTAATATATGAAAATCCACTAACATAATCCACTATATAAACAAATTCAAAGAAAAAAATCACATGATCATCTCCTTAGATGCAGAAAGAACATTTGACAAAATACAACACCCCTTCATGTCAAAAGTATTGGAGAGATCAAGAATTCAAGGCCTAAACCTAAATATAACAAAACCAATTTACTTCAAACCAACAGCCAATATCAAATTATATGGACACAAACTTGAAGCAATCTCACTGAAATCAGGGACAAGACAAGGATGCCCACTCTCCTTATATCTATTCTGTATAGTACTTGAAGTGTTAGCTAGAACAATAAGAACAAAAAGAGATCAAAGGGATATAAATTGGTAAAGAAGAAATAAAGGTATCACTATTTGCAGATGATATGATAGTATACATAAGTGACCCCACAAATTCTACCAGAGAACTTCTCCAGTTGATGAACAACTTCAGCAAAGTGGCCAGATATTAAATTAACTCAAATAAATCAGTAGCCTTCCTTGATACAAAGGTTTTGTGATAGCCAGAAGCTGGAAATAACCTAGATGTCCCATGACAGAAGAACGGATACAGAAACTGTGGTTCATTTACACAATGGAATACTACTCAGCTATTAAAAACAAGGACATCCTGAGCTTTGCAGGCAAATGCATGGAACTAGAAACTATTATTCTGAGTAAGGTAACTCAGACCCAAAGGACACACATAGTATGTACTCACTAATTAAGTGGATATTAGCCACAAAAAAGTACAGAATATCCAAGATACAGTCCACAGAACTCAAAAGGTTAACAAGCTTAAGTCACCAAGTGAGGACACCTCAGTCCCACTTGGGAGAAAAAAGTAAGCAATTATAATTAGGGAGGGAGGGAGAGAGGAAGGGAACTGGAAAGGAAAGTGGATGGGGGAAGAGTTTGGGGAAGAGGGGAACCTGATCTGGTATTGGGTGAGAGAAAAGGACTGAAGCCCTGGGGGCCAGCAGAAAGAATGGAAACAAGCAACTTCAGGAAATAGGAGGTTGGAGGGGAACCTCCAGAATACACCAGACACCTGGGAGGTAAGAGACTCTTGGGACTCAAAGGGTTAGATGAAATGCCAGACAGTAGGTAGAGGGAACTTATAGAGCCCACCTCCAGCAGGAAGACAGAGCATCAAGTGAGGCAAGGAGTTGCCATCCTACAATAACATCTCTGAGCCATAATTGTTCCTGTCTAAAAAGAATTACAGGGATGGAAATGGAGAGGAGCCCGAGGAAAAGAAAGTCCAGTGACAGGCCCAAAGTGGCTCAAGGGGAGGTCCCAAGGCCTGATACTACTACTGAGGCTATGGAGCACTCACAAAATGGGATCTATTATGTCTGCCCTCTGAAAGACCCAACAAACAGCTGAAAGAGTCAGATGCAGATATTTGCACCCAACTAATGGACAGAAGCAGCTGACCCATGTTGTTGAATTAGAGAAGGCTAAAAGAAGTTGAGGAGGAGAGAAATCCTGCAGGAGGACTAGCAGTCTAAATTAATCTGGACCCCTGAGATCTCTCAAACACTGGACCACCAAACAGACAGCATATACCAACTGATATAAGGCTCACAGCAAACATACAGCAGAGGACTTCTGTGTCTGTGTTCATTCAGAGATGATGCACCTAACCTTCAAGAGACTTGAGGCCCCAGGGAGTTTAGAGGTCAGGTGGGTTGAGGCATGGGGAGGAGGTATGGGATGTGGAACGGTCAGAGGGTGGATGTGGGAAGTAGAATATGGAGTGTAAAAAATAAATTAATTTTAAAAAACTGCTTGGAAACAAAAATCTAAAATTTGTCCTTTCATCTACTTTAATGAAAAAGTATCTAATAAAATGCTGAAAAATGAAAAAAAAATTAAAATAATAAACAAGTTGACATCAAATAAATCAAGACTTAGAGAAAATGTTACAATGTTCTATATACTCATTAGCACCTAAATGTGGAAGAAAATACACTTCAGACAATTACACTTTGAAAATAGAGTCAAGCCAAAGAATGAGAGAAATCTCCACCATTACAAATTTAATCAAGAATTTGTATCAAAAAAATAAAAATTAGAAAAACTCAAGAATGTCAATCTAACTTTTAAATTCTTTTGATGAGATATTTTACCAAAAAAAGATGCATTAATGACTGATAAGCAAATGAAAAGTTAACCAGCACTGTTGGTTGTTAGTATAAATAAAACCACACTGAACTACTATTATGATCTCATTATGGCAGTATCCTATATAATTATAAGGAGTTATTATCATGTGATTCTGAAACCCCACTTCTAGTAATCTACTCAGGAGAACCAAAAATTACATGTCTCTATAAAGCAACATACAGAAATATCAGTAGAAGCATTATTCAAAATTGTCTTACAGGGAAAGCAATGGAGAGACCCATCAACTGGCAAGTAGATAAACAAAGGTCATTTTCTGCACTATAGCACAAAGTAATAAGATACTACAACATGAATGAATAGCAATCTTGTCTAAATATCTCAAAAGGAGAATATTATCTCAGTCATGGTTTCCTGTAAGCCTACAAGAACAAAAACCTCTACACAAAAAACAAGTTGTGACCATTGTTCATTCTTATGTAACAGCATCAAGGAAGGAAGACATGTTGCAGTCTATTGAATGCTACATGTTTTAACCATCTGCTTGAAACTCTAATTAACATGGAGACTTGGTATAAGATTATAAATAAAGGTCAATTAATGCAAGTAATTATTCCAAATACAATGTTTAAATTTTTTTAAATTGGACAGTGGAGGAGTTAAGATAACTCTAATTATTTTATTTATTTATATCTACTATAGGCATTTTCAAACTGCAGTGCTTTGAAGAGAATAGTAATGCCTAAAGACCCTGGAGTTAACTATTGCTTTCTTTTCCTTCATGCTCAGAATAAGATTTCTTGCCACACAATAAAAATCTAATCATCGATGCTTTATCTCTTTAATGTCACATTGTAAAGATTTGCCTATCTCTTTAATTTTGTTACAAGCTAAATTTTTAATATTTTCCATAAAGTATTTGCCACTTTGTTTGAAACACATCACTAAAAAAGTATTTCCATTTTAAAGTCTAAATGTTCTTGATGTATGGTTGTCTTCCACAAAGATATAAACAGGAAGATTAGAACAGTTTATGCTTTTGTCTAAAATTAAAGTATTAGTTTCCCTGTAGTATTGTATTTAAAACTAATATTGTCATAAAGAAAAGTTTTTCTTTTTGTTGATATTTCCTTAATTATTAATTGTACAATTCTTAATTATTGGAATTTTGTTGAGCTAATAATTATTTAATGGAATTCTGAAAACTTTCAAGATCTAAGTTTTGACTCTTTTTTGTGACTCTTGTATTTTATCCACGGCCCTTGTTTTAGGTTCTGAATGCATGGAAAGATGACAGAACACATGAATGGTAGAGCCTGGGAGAAACGACAAAACTGTTATCCCATATTTCTTAGCAAACCACCACCTCACTGATATCTATCCCTCAAATCACAGCAAAACTCTTATTTTCTTCTGGATAATTCTATAAGCAAGCTATTCTGCTTTGAATGTCTCAAGGAAAAGTTAATACTTTCTACTGCAAAAGCCTTATTAACTAATTAAGTAATTAGTTAATTTTATTTTTTGAGATTTCAATATAATTATATCATTCCTCTTTTTCTTTCCTCCATCTGAACCCTTCCAAATAGATGTGACTACCCTATTTGGGTAGTCCAGGTTTGACTGAAACTCCCGATCCTCCAATTAGTACATTGCAAATATATTTATTGCAAGTATGTACCACCATACTAGCCCATCATTTAATATGAGAAAAATGTCATGAATTATAAAGAGATACAGTTATCTGCAGCAAACTTACTAAGACTACCATCCCAATAAATTGATTCTTATAAAGATATATATTCAATTGTATTATATTACTAGTGAAATTATTGAATGATTAAGTCAGGGTTATATACCCTAGTTTTGGGTTTGTTTGTTTGTTTGTTTGTTTGTTTTTACTTAAAAACCCAAAGTTTACAAAGTCTACTGATTTTAAGAGTCTTGTCTTGAAAACAATCATTCTGTTCATGTCCTTCTTCCTGTGGCATGAGTCAGTCCACTTGATTGTAGCTGTTTGATGTTAAATGTCTTAAAATCTCAAGTTATTGTTCCATTTTGAAATGCTGCTGTGATTGTTTTGTAATAGCAAATTGACTAGAAAAAATTGATTTATTTGTTTGCACTATAATTATACAAAAATATTTTAAACATGTTCTGGGACAGAAAGTAAAACATTTATGTAACCAAATCTCTAAGAAGGTTCTTAATATGGCTTCATAACTGATCACCAAATGAATTCAATTAATTCAGTTTAGTTTGTAAGTTTTAATGTTATTCCTTGCTTAGTAAGAAAGCCAAACTCAGCACTTTCCAATGTAGTTTCCCTTAGTAGCTATTTATTTTTAGTAAAATCATGATTAAAATACATTGTGTGCTTTAAACAATGAAATATTGAGATTCAAGTTCCTAAGTCCAAGTACTTTACATGTAATTTGCATACAGTTCAGGTTAAACTTTTACTTTATCAAATTTTTATTTATTTATTTATTCATTTATTTATTCATTTTATACTCCATACTTTATTCCTCCCCAAACTCCTACTGCTCCTCATCCATGCCTCCTCCTCACCTCCTTGTCTCCATGTGGATGTCTCCGCTCCCCACACCACCTGACCTCTAAAGCCCCTGGGACCTCCAGTCTCTTGAGGGTTAGATACATCATCTCTGAATGTCCTCTGCTGTATGTGTGTTAGTGGCCTCATGTCAGTTGGTGTATGCTGCCTGTTTAGTGGTCCAGTGTTTGAGAGATCTTGGGGGTCCAGATAAATTGAGACTGCTTGTTCTCCTGCAGGGTTTCCCTCCTCCTCAACTTCTTCCAGTCTTTCCCTAATTCAACATCAGATACTACTATAAAAGCCTATACTCAAAAAAACCCTAGAAATCTAGATGAAATGGATGGTTTTCTAGACAGATACCACATAGAGAAATTAAATCAAGAGTAGGTATATTATCTAAACAGGCTCATATCACACAAGGAAATAGAAGTCATTAAAAACCTCCCAATCAAAAACAGCTCAGAGCCAGATGGATTTAGTGCAGATTTCTACCAGACCATCAAAAAAGACCTAATACCAACATTTCTCAAACTATTCCATAAAATAGAAACAGATGAAACACTACCTAATTTGTTCTATGTAGTCACAATTACCATGATACCTAAACCACACAAGGACCCAACCAAAAAAGAGAACTTCAGAACAATCTCGCTTATGAATATGGATGCAAAAATAAAATTCTTGCCAACCAAATCCAAGTACACATCAAAACCATCACTCATCATGATCAAGTAAGCTTTATCATAGGGATGCAAGGTTGTATCGATAAATGAAAATCCATTAACGTAATCTAGTATATGAATAAACTCAGAGAAAAAACACATAGTTATCTCCTTAGATGGAGAAAAAGCATTTGACAAAATACTACACCTCTTCATGTTAAAAGTATTGGAGAGATCAGTAAATCAAGGTCTATACCAAAACATAAGAAAAACATTTTACTGCAAACCAACAGCCAATAGCAAATAAAATAGAGACAAACTTGAAGCAACCCCACTAAAATCGGGGACAAAACAAGGATGCACACTCTTCCTATATCTATTCATTTGTAGTACTCAAAGTTTTAGCTAGAACAATAAGACATCAAAAAGAGATCAAGGGGATACAAATTGGTAAAGAAGAAATGAAGGTATCACTATTTGCAGCTGATATGATAGTATACACAAGCGACTCCACAAATTCTACCAGAAAACTTCTCCAGCTGATAAACAACTTCAGCAAAGTGGCAGGATATGAAATTAACACAAATAAATCAGTAGCCTTCCTTGATACAAATGAAAAACAAGCTGAGAAAGAAATTAAGGAAACAACTCCCTTCACAATAGCCAAAACATATATAAAATATCTTGGAGGAACTCTAACCAAACAAGCAAAACACCTGTATGACAATAACTTCATATCTCTTAAGAAAGAAATCAAATATTTCAGAAAATGGAGAGATCTCCCATGCTCATTGATTGGCAGGATTAATATAATAAAAAAAAAATGGTCATCCTACCAAAAGCAATCTACAGATTCAGTGCAATGGAATAAAATTGAAGATCCAAAAATAAAACTACACACAAACAGTAGCTTGATTTTTGACAAAGATGCCAAAAAATATACAATGGAAAAAAGAAAGAAACTTCAATCAATTGTGTACGTCTAACTGGCTATCTGTATGTGGAAGAATGAAGATAGACCCATATTTGCCACCTCGCAAAAACTCAAGTCCAAGTAGATCAAGGACCTCAACATAAAACCAGATACGGTGAACCTAACAGAGGAGAAAGTGGGAAAGAGCCTTGAACTCATTGGCACAGGGGGGAAATTTCCTAATCAGAACTCCAATGACTCATGATCTAAGGTCAAGAATTAATAAATGGGACCTCATGAAACTGGAAAGCTTTTGTAAGGCAAAGGACACAGTCAATAAGACAAATTGGCAATCTACAGACTGGGAAAAAAATCTTCACTAACCCCACATCCAATAGAGGGCTAATATTTAAAGTATATAAATAACTCAAGAAGTTAATCACCAAACAAACAAACAAACCACTTAAAAAATGAGGTATAAAACTAAACTGAGAATTCACAACAGAGGAATCTCGAATGGCCGAAAAGCACGAAAAGAAATGTTCAAAGTCGTTAGTGATCAGAGAAATGCAAATCGAAATGACCCTGAGATTCCACCTTACACCAATCAGAATGGTGAAAATCAAAAGCTCAGGTGACAACACATGTTGAAGAGGATGTGGAGAAAGAGGAACACTACTCCATTGTTAGTGGAATTGCAAACTGGTACAACCACTCTGGAAATCAATCAATAGGTTCCTCAGAAAATTGGAGATAGATCTACCTGAAGAATCAGCTATACCATTCTTGGGAAAATACCCAAAAGATGCCCCACCATGCCACAAGGTCACATGTTCCATTATGTTCATAGCAGTCTTTTTGTGAAGAAACAACCCAGATGTCCTTCAACAGAGGAATGGATACAGAAACTGTGGTTCATTTTCATAATGGAATACTACTTAGCTATTAAGAACGAGAACATCCTGAGTTATACAGGCAAATGGATAGAACTAGAAAATATTATCCTGAGTTTGGTAATTCAGACCCAAAAGGACATGCATGAGATGTACTCACTAATAAGTGTATATAATCAAAAAAAAGTACAGAATACCCATGATACAGTCCACAGAACTCAAAAAAGTCAACAAGCGAAGGACCCAAGTGAGAACACCTCAGTACCACTTGGGAGAGAAAAGAGACCAATCACAAGTGGGGAGAGAGAGAGGAACCATGGACAGCTTAGAGAGTCGGGAGGAGAGGGGATCTGGTATTTTGTGAGGGAAAAGGACTGAAGCCTTGAGGGCCAGCAGAAAGAATTCAAACAGGTAACTTCGAGGTAGGAGGTGGGGGGAAACCCTCCAGAATGCACCAGAGACCTGGGAGGTGAGAGACTCCCAGAACTCAAAGGGAGGGACCTTAGATGAAATGCCAGACAGCAGGGAGAGGGAACTTATAGAGCCCACCTCCAGCAGGAAAGCAAGGCATAAAGTAAGTGAGGGGGTTGCCATCCCACAGTTGAAACTCTGACACAGAATTGTTCCTGTCTGAAAGATTTTTGAGGGATGGAAATGGAGAGGAGCCTGCAGAAAAAAAAAGGTCCAGTGGCAGGCCCAAAGTGGGATCCAGCTCAAGGGAAGGTCCCAAGGCCTGACACTATTACTGAGGCTATGGAGCATTCACAAAATGGACCTACCATGACCAGAAGACCCCACAAGCAGCCAAAAGAGTCAGATGCAAATATTTGTACCCAACCAATGGACAGAAGCTGCTGACCCCTGTGAATTAGGGAAAGGCTGGAAGAAATTGAGGAGGAGAGCAATCCTGTAGAAGGACCAGCAGTCTCAATTAACCTGGACCCCACCAAGATCTCTCAAACACTGGACCACCAACCAGGCAGCGTACACCAGCTGATATGAGGCCCGCAACACATATTTATCAGAGGGCTGGGAGATCTGGGTTCAGTCAGAGAAGCTGCACCTAACCCTCAAAGGACTGGAAGCCCCAGGGAGTTTAGAGGTCTGGTATGGTGGGTGCTTGGGTGGTGGGGACAAGGAATGGAGAAGAGGTATGAGGAAAAGTTGGAGGGTGGACAGGGGTTTGGGGGGATAAAATCAGGAGGGTAAAAACATAAATAAATAAATAAATAAATAAATAAATAAATAAATAAATAAATAAAAACAAAATAAGAAAAACAAAAATATAGTACCTAAGGAATAATAAATAAAATAAAGCAAAAACAAATATGTTAGGATAGAACAAAACAAACAAAAGGAAAACACACAAAGAAAAAGCAAAAGAGACATAGATGTAGAAATAAACAGGAATCACATAAAAACAAAAAAACTGTAAACTGTATACACAAAATGACCTCTTTGATTTAAAATATTTAAATTAATTGTTAAAAAATGTCCTGACATAGCATTATGGAAGAATGATCTCCAAGAACTATTTTTGTATTGGCCATTTGCTGCTGATGATGGTGCCTTCTCTTAATGGTGGTTTGTTTCCACAGCGAGATTTTATTTGCAAATTGTAATCTCTTTTTTTTTTAATTTTGTCTTTTTTTAGATACTTTCTTCGCTTACATTTCAAATTTTACCCCCTTTCCTCATTTCCCCTCTGAAAACCCCCCTATTCCATTTCCCCTCCCCCTATTCACTAACCCACATACTCCAGCTTCCCTGTCCTGAAATTCATCTACACTGAGGCATAGAGCCTTCATAAGACCAAGTGTCTCTCCCCTCATAGATGTCCCACAAGGCCATCGTCTGCTACATATGTGGTTGGAGCCTTGAGTCCAACCATGTGTACTCTTTGGTTGGTGGTTTAGTTCCTGGGAGCTCTGGAGTTACTGGTTGGTTCATACTGTTTTTCCTCCTATGGGACTGCAAACCACTTCAGTTCCTTGGGTCTTTTCTCTAGCTCTTCCATTGGAGACCCTGTGCTCAGTCCAATGGATGGCTGTGAGCATCCATGTCTGTAATTGTCAGACACCGGTAGAGCCTCTCAAGAGACAGCTATATCAGGCTCTTGTCGGAAAGCAGTTGTTGGCATCCACCATAGTGTCTGGGTTTGGGAACTGTATATGGGATGGATCCCCAGGTGGGGCAATCACTGAATGGCCTTTCCTTCAGTTTCTGCTCCAAACTTTGTCTCTGTATCTCTTCCCATGGGTATTTTGATCCCCCTTCTAAGAAAGACCAAAATATCAACACTGTAGTCTACCTTCTTGAGCTTCACTTGGTCTGTGAACTGTATCTTGGGTATTCTGAACTTCTGGGCTAATATCCACTTATCAGTGAGTGTATGCCATGTGTGTTCTTTTGTGATTGTGTTACCTCACTCAGAATGATGTTTTCAAGTTCCATTCATTTGTCTAAGAACTTCATGAATTCATTGTTTTTAGTAGCTGCGTAGTACTCCATTACGTAAAAGTACCACATTTTCTGTATCCATTCCTCTGTTGAAGGACATCCGGGTTCTTTCCAGCTTCTGGCTATTATAAATAAGGCTGCTATGAACATAGTGGAGCATTTCAATTTTATACCTTAACA
>JADRCC010567137.1:0-17199 GCA_019843855.1 Hylomyscus alleni
GGTTGCCAGTATTCTTGGAACCCACGATGCCAGCACCATCTGCGCTGGTTGAGACTGGAGCAGAAGAGAACACTTTGGAGTTGCTTCAAAGTCAGCGTTTATATTAACGATGGGAAACTGTGTTTCTTTTAATATTTACTCCAGCCCTGACGCTCTCTGTGACTGCCTTCTTATGCTCATCTTTGGGTTTATCTCTGTTGTTGTTTTCTCCCCCCCTCCCCCGCCACCTCTTCTCTCTAGAAAGTGAGAATCAGGAGTGGAAAAGGAGGAAGTGGAGGACAGCAGTTCCCAGGGTGACTTCTTGGTTCCCTACATCCACTCTACTCAATTTTACTCTCACTTTTTTTTTTTATTTTTACCCTGGACAGTTACAATAAAAAAAAAATTAAAAAGAAATCTGTTCTAGTCTTCATCAGCAAATGTTATTAGTAGAGAAATAAGTGTTTTTGTGTTAGATGGTAGCATTTGGGGACCTTTGCTCCTGAGGATTTCTAAACAGTAGGCACCCACACTCCACGGTACCTTAGATTCCCTGCATGGGTGGGGCGGGGATGGGAAAGGCAAGCGGAGGGATAAGATGGATTCTGAGGACAAGGCAGGCAGCTTTAGCTCAGGTATTAGATATAATTTCTTCTCTGTCTGGTGCTTTTTAGAATTTTCTTTTGATTGCAAAAAGTATCTTCTTTAAAATTAAAGTCTCAAGTTTCTATTCTTTCAAAAGTATTTTTTTTCAAATGCTCATCCATGGTTATAATAAATAAGATAAAACATCATAAAATAAGGATCTCTGGAAGGTCAGGGTCTGAGCTAAGAGTATTACAGAATAGAATCTGGATATTTGATAAATTTTGGTTTAAAATTGTGAAAGTAAATGAAGATAAGATTGAAGACATGCTAGATTGACTTTTTTCTGAGGAAAAAAATGAAAGGATTCTTAAAGGACCCCCTGTCTTTCCCCTTTCTCTCCATCTCCGCTCCCCCTTTCTTTTTTCTTCTTACTCTCAAGAGGGAGGAGGAAGAGAGGACAGGCACAAGCCACTGTCCCTTTTAACTGCCTTCAGAAAGAGTCGTTACTGAGTTTAATTCCCTCTCAACATCTTGTTTGTCAGATTCAAGTGATCGAGAATGACAGGGCCACCAGAGGCGGACAAGTCTATACGACCAACACCAGGGGCCAGGTGCCTCCGCTGGTCACCACCGAGTGTGTGATTCAAGACCAAGGTATTTATTCTCAGTCACATTTTTGGGGGGGAGGGGTGTTTAAAATGTCTTACTGTTTTAAAAAAACAAAAAAACAAATACCCTGACTCCAGTCATCAATACAATTATAGAGAGAATAGACCAGTTAAGAACCCCAAAGGTGCTGTCAGTAGAATTATATTCTCTGTTATAGCAATTCAGAGAACTTCAAGTGGTGTACAATACAATGTATCTGTTTTTATTTTGATTTGAAGGGCTGACTTTGTGTGCCATGCTGGGCATCATGTGTGAAACAGAAGGGCTAAACTCTGCCAGCCAGCTCACTGTTGTAGCATGGGGATACTGTTCTCAACAATTTTCCTAACATTTTAGTTCTTGGTGCATCTCCCTCAGTTTACAACTAGAGTCCTGGCCTCTCAGTCCTTTTAAAATGTTTTTGTTTTACCCTTTCTTTCTTCCTTCCTTCTTTGTGTATATATGTGTGTGTAGGCATGTATATACATGTATGTGTATATATGCATGTATGTTCGTGTATTTTTGTATGCATGTGCATGCGTGCATGTGTGTATCTATACATGCATGTGTGCATGCATGTGTGTGCATGCATGCATGTGTGTGTACGTGTATGTATTTGTGTGCATGCATGTATATACATGTGTATGTGTGTGTGTGTTTGTGTGTGTGTATGCCATAGAGCACATGTGTAGGTCAGAGGACAGTTGTAGGAATACCTTCTGTTTTCTAGGTCCTGGGCTCTGAACTGAGGTTGTCAAGCTTGGGAGCAGATGCCTTCAGCCGTCCTCAGCCTCACTCACTCTTTGGATGCTTTCTCAGCTTCCTCTGGTACTTTACGTTAGAGGGCCCTGGGCTTAGGTAGTCCTTGTTCATCTTTGTTTGGCCATAGTCATTGCTGCAGTGGCTTAGCCTGCTTCCATATACCATCTCTGCTCAGAGCTCCCAAAGGTACATAACCAGCCTGGACTCAACTCCCACCTAACTGTCTACTCAGGCTTGCTGTGTGACATCTAACCGTCTTCTCAGGCTTGCTGTGTGACATCTAACCATCCTCTCAGGCTTGCTGTGTGACATCTAACCGTCCTCTCAGGCTTGCTGTATGACAGACTGCCTAATACATTTCCCAAACTGAACATGTTCTAACCCAATTATGATCTCCGCCCGTACAACCCTTGAAAACTGGTTCCTTTCCTGTTCTTTGCAGCATTTCAGTTCTCAGGGATAGGCGGTTTCACATTCTTCTCACTCCTCAGACTTACATCTGCATAGCAGCACATGCATCGTTCCTGTGAACAGCTATGTTATTACATCAACATGTGCCCAGAATCTGCCTCTCTGTGCTCTCTCTCTCTGGGGCTTGTCAGAGACACTACTGCAGCAGCCTCCTCCTGGGCTTTCCTAACTCCGGTTCTCCACATCAGAGCCAAGGAGACCCAAACTAGGTCATGACACTCCTCTCTCCAACCCCAGCAGTGATGTTCCATTTTATTTGTAAAACCTCAAGGACTTTACTTTAAGAGTCTACATGGTCTGACCCAGTACCTTCTCTGAACACAGCCTCGGCACTCCTATGTAAATAGTTCCTGCTCTTCTTCTGCTGGGCTTCCTGTGTAAGTGTCCCTGAGTGAGCTCCTTGTCTCCTGTGTGTCTCATCAAATGTTACCTTCACATTGAGGTTGACCCTGCAAATATTTAAAATTTCAATCAGCCACCTACTCTTCAGTACTCCATAACCAAAGAGGCTGCTTTTTCATAGTGTTCATCATGTTCCAATGACCCACATAATAGACTCATTCTCTTTGTTTCTCTTATCCATGACCCCTTCAAAAAAAATATAAACTCAATAGTCTACAGAAAAACCTGGGGCAGTGCCTAAAATGAAGTGGATAGTCAATAAACATTGACTATATTCTCAGGTCCTAATAGGTTATAAGTCTAAATGTTTTAGATTATAGTTAAGGCCTTCAGTATTAGTTCCCCAAGAGGATGAAGCAAAAGGATTTCAAGTTCAAGGCTTATCTGGCCTAAATTCAAGGCCAGCCTGGGCAATTTAGTAACACAATCTCAAACTACAACTAAGAAGGCAAGGGGTGTATGCTAAGGGGTGTTACCTAGCATGTCAGGCCCTAGGTGCTATCCCCAGTACCAGTGAAGGAAATGTAAAGCCTAGGACAGTGTCTACATAGTGGATGGATAGTCAATAAACATTTTATTTTTTATGAATCCTTTGAACAGTTCATGTATGCATACATTAACCAGGTTATTACCTTTCCCCACCAGTGGTTGCTTTCTAGTTCCCTAGAGTCTAACAGGAACCCCAAGTTAAGCAAGCAATCTAAAGATTTGACACTGACATCATATATGAGAGAGAACGTATGATGTTTATCTTCATGGACCTGGGTTACTTCGGATAACTATATTTTCCAGTTGTATCCATTTATTTACAGATCTTATAATAATTTTTTATGGCTGACTGAAATTCTATTGTGTATAGATAACATATTTTTATTATCTGTTGATCAGTTGATAACATTTAAGCGGTTTCCATGTCCTGGCTATTGTGAACAGAGCAGCCATGAACGTGGATGAGCATGCATCTCTGTAGTAGGAGATCATCCACTAGATAGGATAGCTGGGCCAGGGAACAGCCATACTGGTTTTCATAGTAGCTGTGCTGACGTGCACTTCCACCAACAGTGCCCAAGGGTTCTCCTTCCCACACATCCTCACCAGAATGTGTGGTTGTATTTTTTTTTTTTAAATCTTAGCCATTCTGATTGAATTAAGATGAAATCTCAAAGTAGTTTCAATTTGCATTTTCCTGATGGCTAATGATGCTGACTACTTGTAAAAATATTTCTCAGTCATTTTTCTTCTTCTGAGAAATATTTATTTAGTTCCATAGCTCACTTTTTAATTTGGTTGTTTGTTTTCCTGGTGTCTAGTGTTTGAGTTCTTGTGTATTATGGACGGTAATCCTCTGCTGGATGTGTAGCTGGCAAGATTTTCCCCAATCTGTAGGCTGCTCTCTCTTCAGCTGATTAACAGTTTCCTTGGCTGTACAGAAGCTTTTTAAGTTTATGAGCTTGCACTTGTTGATAATTGGTCCTATTTCCTGGGTGACTGGAGTTCTATTTGGAACGTCTTTACCTGATCCTATGTCCTGATGTGCACTCTCTACTCTTCCTTATCTGATCCTACATCCTGTTGTGCACTCCCTACTCTTCCTTACCTGAGCCTATATCCTGTGTCAATGTTTATCATCTAATCAAAGTAGAAGGCTCCAGCATCCCTCAAGGAGGACCCAAAAGTTGGCAGTTTCTGAGGCGAGTCCCAAATTCCTCAACTAAGGGCGTCAGGATTTTTTAGGCCTGGGCTCTTCTTGGAAATTGATTTGTATCCAGGATGGTCAGGATCCTTCTACATGTAGACATTCAGTTTTCCTAATGCAATTTGTTAATGATGCTGTCTTTTTGAAGAAAAAAACCTTAAATTATTCTATGACTAAATATTCTTCATGGATGTTACTTTAATTCTCCTGTGTGCCACACAATACAGATATTTGATCAGAAAATCTAATGTATATTGAAAGTGATTATGATGATTTTAAAATGTAACATTTCTATTACAAGTAGAATTTTAATATATAAATTCAATTTACAAACTTAAGAAAAAAAATGAAACAAACTACAATTATATTTGACAAAGTCTCACTGGATTGTATGAAATGGTCTACAGATAATTACATGCCCGTGGTAGATGTCTTAGTAGAAGTGGGAATGAAGAAGTGATTGTTGGCCTGGAGAGATGGCTTAACAGTTAAGAGCACCGACTGGTCTTCCACAGGTCCCAAGTTCAGTTCCTAGCACCCACGTTAGGCAGCTTGCAGCAGCATGTCACTTTGGCTCCTCGTGCTCTAGTGCCCTCCTCCGGCCTCCATGGGCAAATGCACAGGTGCTCAACCCCCATCCCCCACCAGACAGACACTTCCATAAATAAAACTAAAAATAAAAATAAAGCTTAATAAAAAGAAATGACTGTGAACCTAAAACTGTAGTCTTTCTCCTCTCTATGTCTTTGTTTTGTGTCTTCCATAAACCTTTTCAAGTCTGTATTTGAACTACACTGAAGCCCAGCTTATGGAAAATAACAGTAATAAAACATTTCTTTCCTATCTCTCTAGTAAAGTTCAGTAGTCTTGTGTTTGTCCCTGGAATGTAGGTCGCAGAAGTTTACAATACTACACTTTTTTAGAAACAAAGGAAAATGTGTGGAGAAAGAGGAATTGTTTAGATGTACTTGTGTTTGAGTGTCTTAGACCGGATATTGTTTTCTAACCACGCTTTGTCCGTGTGACTTTGAATGACTCAGGCCACTCGAGCCCTCGCTACATTCGCTGCACCACGTACTGCTTTCCGTGCACGTCAGACATGGCTAAGCAAGCTCAGATCCCACTGGCTGCCGTCATCAAACCCTTTGCTGACATCCCGTCAAACGAGGTAAGAATGAGTAAAACAGTTTCCGTAATCTACCTGCCTACTCCAACATGGTCTTGACAGGTTTTTGGTATATATTATTCCAAACTCCGGGAAAGTAGATTAAATGTATATGTCAAAAATACCTAGTCAAACAATTCATCTGTAAGTCAGAATCTTAGAAGCAGTGTTACGTAATGCTCTGAATACTAATCATGGCGGTCTGAGTCATATCTTTTTCTTCTTTCTTTCTTTCAAAGAAAGAAATGGAGGGAGGGAAGGAAGAAAAGAAAGAGAGAGAGAGAGAGAGAGAGAGAGAGGGAGAGAGAGAGAGAGAGAGATGTTTCTCAAAGAACCAGCTCCTGGTTTTGTTGATTCTTTGTATAGTTCTTTTTGTTTCACTTGGTCGATTTCAGCCCTGAGTTTGATTATTTCCTGCTGTCTACTCCTCTTGGATGTATTTGCTTCTTTTTGTTGTAGAGCTTTCAGGTATGCTGTCAAGCTGCTAGTGTAAGTTCTCAACTCGTTTCTTTTTGGAGGCACTCAGAGCTATGCGTTTTCCTCTAAGCACTGCTTTCATTGTGTCCCATAAATTTGTGCCTTCATTTTCATTTCCATCTACCTTAATAGTGCACACAGAAAGTGTTGTCTGGGAGGAAGTGGTGTTGTGACACACAGCATGACTGTCAGAGAGGCCTTCTGCCCATTTCAGGGCCCTGCCATGGAGGGGTTCTGTTGGGAGAAGTCCTTGATCTTAACACATCTGCTTCGATAGCTACTGTTCTAGAATGCTCATAAACAAAATGTTAGAAACACAGCAGAGATAAATCTATGTGTGTATTTGTTTGTAGGGATATACCCAATATATAGTTTAGTAGTAAAACAAAATAGAAAAGTGGTTCATATTTAAAATCTGTAGTTATAAGTTGCTGTTAATATTGATCAAGCATTAGGTTGCTGAAGTCCTTGATCATGATATCTGGACTGACAGAATTCTGTTCCTCACGGCAACCATTCCTTTTATAAAGGTCCTCAGTGATGGCTCCTCAAACACACAGGGAGGGAAGGCCTATAGCAGAGAAAGTCTTAGTTCAGTGAGGCTGTGATGTGACTGATCACAGGAGTACAGCCCCTTAGCCTGAGCCATTCTATTCCCACTCTCCGCTCCAAGTCCCCTCAATCTCAGATCTAGGGATCCTTAGAAGGAGGCTGATCTATTATAAGGAACAACATCTAAGGAGGGGGAATCCTTTGCAGGAGAGAACGGATTCCCTTTCCAAGGGAAGGGAGGAGGAGAGGAGTGTCCTTACCTGAGGGGTGGAAGAAAGATGGCGCCCATGGTTCCCATGCATACAATGGCCTTCCTATGCTGCAGGATCTTTTCTCTTGAGAATGGGCTGAACTGAGGAGAGTAGGTTGGGAGAGGGCTGGAACTGCCCTTAGAACCCCAGAATCCATGTGTTCCACACTCAGTGCACAGCTCAGGAAGCACATTGAGCAATCATGGTCTCTCCTGTCTCAGGCTCAGCAGGGCTATACAAGCCTTTAAAACTTCATTAAAAATTGTTTTATGTTTATAAGTATTTGGTCTGTGTATAAGTACTCGAGGAGGTCAGAAGAGGTTGTTTTTATCCCCTGTGATAAAGTTACAGATGGTTGTGTATTGCTATGTGTGTTGGGACTAGAACCCTGGTCCTCTGCAAGAGCAGTTAGTGCTCTTAACCACTGAGCCATCTCTCCAGCTCCATCAAAATTCTTTTTAAAAAAATTCAAAATATTTAAGAAGGATAACATAGGCCAGTGTGTACTGATGAAGAGATCCTGCTGTGTACAACAGAGGGAGCTTAATTTAAATGTGTCGTAGTTTTTTCCAATAATTTATGGAAGGGAGGAAAGAAAAGAAAAATGTAATAGCTTCATGTTATCATTTAACTACTACTAATGGCTGTTATCTGTCGTGTGTCTTTTTTTTTTTTTTTTTGGAAGCATCTTAAGGTGAATTGTCAATGTCCAATATATTTTACTCATCACACATTATTAACTAATGTCCAATATCAGCCTACTGAGACAGAACTAGTTTACAAATGTACATCCTTTTGTGGTCTGCTGATCAAACCCAAATGCATGTCTTCCTATGGGGGACAGCGAGTAGAATGTGGTGATTTGAATACAAATACCCACCATTGGATAACGTGTATGAATGCTTGGTCCCCAGTTGATATACTGTTCAGAAAGGATTAGGAAACGCGGCCCTGTTGGAGGAGATACAGACTTCTGGAGTAGGCGTGTCACTGGGAGTGGACTTTGAGGTTTCAAAAGCTTGCACCAGGCCCAGTGTCTCTCTCTCTCTTGCCTGCTGCCTGAAGATGAGGATGTAAACTCTGAGCTACTGCTACAGAGCCATGCATGACTACTGTCCACCATGATGATGATATACTAACCCTCTGAAATTGTAAGCGAGCCCCCAATTAAACAATTTCCTTTATAAACAAAAACAAAAACAAAAGAAATGCATGACTTAGCAACATTGGCTACATTTCAACAAATCCGTATACCTGAGTAAACTCAGTGCCTACCAAAATCTAAACTGTCCTGGTTACCCTAGAGAAGCCCCTCATGCCCCTGAGCCATTCCCACCCTTCCCAACACCTCCCTCCTTTGATATCCACTGTTCTGACATTTTCTATGACAGATTTGAATTTCTCATCTAGTACCTTCTATGGCTAAGGTTACAGAGGATAGAAACGCTGTGTTTTCTCCCATGATTCAGTGAGTTTCATGGATCAGCAGCCTTTCTTTTTATTTCTGAGAAGTATTTCATTGTACAGATATGCCAGTCTGTTTACAGAGTATTTTATTGGTAGACATCTGGGCTTTTTCTACCTCATTAATAAAAGCGCTGTGAACATGTTGTACAAGTCTTTCCATGAGCATACGCTCATTTTTCTTAAGCTAACATCCACGGATACACCTCAGCCTCCTAAGGTAATACTCAGTGGTTTTATAAGAAACTCACAGAGCATTTTCCAAAGTAGTTACATCATTTTGGTCATCTCTCAATAACATGCCAGGTAGTCCACATCTCCCCTAGGGTTCAATGATGTCTTTGCTTTAATGTTAGCAATCTTGATGAGTATGTGCTAGACTCTATGAGATAGTCTCTATTACAAGTTCTGTGATTTGAGCAACATTTTAAAATTGTATACTGTTATGACATTCATGTACACATCATTAACACACATCATTAATAATTATTAATATTTGTCATATTGTGATTTTAAGAGAATGAACATACCCTGGGTATATGTAATTTCCACTTTCCTGAGACCCATTCATTTTTTTCTCCCCTTTTCTCTGGGAACAAACACAGGTACACTCGATGTTTACCTTCACCTATGATGATCCGTAGCATTAGTTTTCATGTAGCTGAGATGATGACATCTGAATTATAAAGTGTGAACAGTTACAGTGAAGGATCCGAGTCTCTTCCTTCTCTGCTGTCCCACCGCCGCCTTTCAGACAGCTCTTACCTATTTTTTTTTTTTGCTATTCCTTTTATACTTACAATATACATATTTATAAAATACACATAAGCATATGTATTCAACCCTTGACCAAGTCACTATGCAAATTACTACGTTAGCGCTGGCACAGCTGTGCCCTGCTCTCAGCATTTCTGTTTTTCGTTAGTGTGTGGTGCCCTGGTGCCATGCTGCTGTTTGCAGAGCTGCCTTGCCCTTCACAGCAGGGAGGCGCACATGGAGGAAGAAACATAGTTACCACTTCGTAAGAGAAACATCCTTACTGCTCTGTGTGCCAGTTGGAGACTCACGCTGATTCTAAAACCACTGAGCTTTTGCAGCCTGAGTCCTGCCGTTGAGCGGCTGTGGTCTCATAAATGTGCCTGGAAGAACCACGGGTTCTCTCCTCCTTGGGGTGGTTTGATGAAGATGGATTTTTTTTTCTGCCTTGCCTTTGATAACCTTTCATAGTCAGGAGAAGATGAGTTTATATTTTAAAAGCTGCCCTAAGAAAATGCAAAATAAGAAAACACTGGAGGTAGAGTTCTGTCGTGTATCATGGACGTGGGATTTTAGCTCCTGATAGTGTCCTTGTTGCGTATCCTGTGCCCATTGCTGTGAATTTGCCTGATTTTTAATGAGGTGTGAGTAAAACTCCTCTTAGACTCCTCCAAGATAACTAACTGGGCTCCCTGGAAGGCAGCTGGGGTTCATAGCTAACTGGGCTCCCCTGAAGGCGGCTGGGGTTCATAGCTAACTGGGCTCCCCTGAAGGCGGCTGGGGTTCATAGCTAACTGGGCTCCCCGGAAGGCGATTGGGGTTCAGTCAGTAACGTAGCAGCTTCATAGGCATGAGGACCTCAGCTGTAATCCCCAGTCCACAAAGAAAAACAGCACAGCAGTGTGGATTTGATGCTCTAGGACCTGGGCAGAAGAGACAGGAGGTGGCCCTAGGGATTGATGGAGAGCCGGTCCAGCCGAATTAGTGAGTCTTGGGTTGAGTAAGGGATCTTGTCCCCCCCCCCCAAAAAAAAATAACTTAACAGCCATGGAGAAAAATAACCAGCGTTGACCTCTGTTTCTTTGTACACATGTACCCACATATGCATATACACATACCTACAACATACACAGTTGTGTACTCACTCAGAGGGACACACACATACGCTTGGAACAGAATAAAACTCAACAGTGGTTTGCTGATGGCATGTGACTCCTTAGCTTTTTATTATGTTTGTTTCAGTAGAGTTTTTGTTGTTGTTTTGAGACAGGGTCTCATGTAGACTGACTTTCATCTCACTATGTAGCCAAGGATAACCTTGAGCTTCTATCCCTCCTGTCTCCATCTCCTGAGGGAGGAATGTGGTACGGGCTGGACCCAGAGCCCCATGTACACTAGGCCAGCAATCTGCCTGCTGAACCACACTCCTAGCCCCCAACCTTCCTGTTGCCATTTTAATATTGATAATGCAATTTAATATTAATAATGCAATATTCAATATTGTTTTAAGAAAAACTAAGCCTGATACTTAAGGATATTTTGGATGTTGTTGGGGAAAAAAATCTTTCAGCTGTTAATCCAAGTCTTGCCCCAAATTATAAAGACATTCCACCAAGCCTGAATATGTGCTTTTTGTATTTAAGTTAATAGTTTTATTCGAACACTATCCACCCTCAAGGCTTTTATGCCAACTTGAGCTGCAGGAAAGTCTCTGAGCTCCAGAAGCCGAGACTTTAAGTAGGTGAAGTTACGCTGATTGCTGACTTTCAAAATCTGACTTGGGAAGAAGCTGTGCTTGAGAATGAAAATACATTCTTACAGCGTTTGTAGACCATGTACATCGAGCAGCTGGATGTGTCCCACGGTGCTGCCTCCTCTGTGCAGGCTCATTCTACCAGAGGCTCTGCCTTTTCACTCAGTGGACAGATGCGAGGGACACTACCCGTTATGGCAATGTCTCCTTGATGAAGAATTGCCCACCAAAAGAAACACGTTCATTTTTGCTGATTGGAATAGAAGTCACAGAATAGGGGTGTGAACGGGATGCTCAAGCTCCAGGGAGTAGTTCCCTGAGGGCAAACTTTGAGAGAGTGTTTACTCCATGGGCTGGACCTAAACATGGGGAGCCATTGACCGTGGGGAAACACTGTTGGAAAACTGTGCCAGCCAGAAACTGAGGCAGAGTTAGGTGTGTGGTTAAAGTCAGCAGCAAAGTCAGTCAGGTGCCAGAGTTCTTTAAAGACATTCTCACTTTCTCATTCTCTCATAATCTCTCTCTCCCTCTCTCCTTTTCTCCCTCCCTCCCTCCCTCTCTCTTCCTCCTTCCCTCCCCCTCCTTCCCTCCCTCCCTCCCTTCTTCCCTCCCTCCTTCTCCCTCCCCATTCCTCTTTCCTTCCTCTTCTCTCCCTCCCTCTCTCCTTCCTTCCCTTCCTCTTCCCCCTCCCTCCCTTCCACTCCTTCCCTCTCCCTCCTTCTCCCCTTCTCCTTCTCTTTATCCCTTCTTCCCTCCCTGCTCCATTCAACCCATACCCACACACTCAGATGCTTCCCATAGGAACCCAAGATTTAACATGCTCAAAGGTGAGTTTCTGCTCTCTGGGCCTGTTTGCTCTGCTGGATACCAATCATTACTGTCATTTATCTAATGGCTCAGGTTAGAAACCAAAACTCAGAAAATATAGTTGGTAGTAAAAAAATGAGGGCCAAAGCTGTGTGTGTGTGTGTGTGTGTGTGTGTGTGTTGTATTATGTGTTTTTTGAGACAGGATCTCACCATGTAGACTAGGTTGGCCTCGAACTTAAAGAGATCCACCAGATTTCTGAGTGCTAGGATTAAATGTGGGATCCACCATGCCCAACCCTCAAGAATATAAGTTTTAAAATGCCTTTCTTGGGACTAGAGAGATGGCTCAGTGGATAAGAGCATTGGCTGGTTTTCCAGGGTCCTGGGTTTGATTCCCAACACCATCTCTAACTTTAGTTCCAGTTTATCCAATGCCCTCTTGGGGCCTCTGTGGGCTCCAGGCATGTACCTGCTTCACAGGCGTACATTCAGGCAAAAACATTCACATACATAAAAATAATTTTAAAAAGCCTACAGTAAAATACCTTTCCTAAGCAAATGGATTGTATGAATATAGTTTTCCATATGAGTATCATTCAAAATTAGTTCCCCCTGTAAGAGGTGACTTACTGTTTTTGGATTTCCTAAGTGGTTATATTTTATTTGGTATGCGCTAACACGACTATCATCACCACACTGTGAAGAGCCTTTCTGAGCAATCTCTGGTTTGGCATCTCTCAGAAGAATTTATGTAGCCCGGCTTTCTTTTTAAATCGTCGGTTCTGTTGTTTGACAAAACCTTTAAAAGTATGCATTGTGTTAGCAACGGCCTGTAAAAATAACCCTTGACAGGCAGTTATTATCAGAGGCTGTTCCTGCCAGCATTTGCTTTGGAGATGGCTGCTGCTTCCAAGGGCAGGGCTGGTACATCATTGTCTGACATGCCACACTGTGGACCATAAAACCTTAAGTTTTAGACTGTGTTTTAAGCAGGGCTCATTTCTATGTTCAATATAGTTAACCCAGAAGTATTTTTTTTCGTCAAGTTATGGTCATGTTTACAATTTTGCTTAATCTTTTTACTTTTGATGCAGTATTTTAAAAAAACTGAGGTGGAAATCCACTTGGTGTCAAGTACTAAGAGACTGAAGGTCATGAATAATGTCATTTGGGTGTTTTTCTATGAAATATGAGATCTTTACATTTTGTGCATCCATCTAGGTAGATATGGAATGAGTAACATGAATTAAAATCCACACGGCAGAGGATTCTATTCCCTCTCTGGCTACTTGTGTGTACCTTTTAATCCTAAGTGGATAGAATAATCAGGTCATTTGTTTCCTGTTGCCTTAGCAGTGATGAGCTTTGGTCTACACTTGGTTGATGTTACAATCTTTGTTACTTTATGCTAGGAACTGAACTAGACTTTAGCGCTAGGGAGAAAACTCCAGCAACTCTTGACCAGGACGTGAGAAGTTTGCAAACATACAGCTGCCTCTTTTTTTTTTTTCCCAATGCGAAAAGGGGGTTCTATAAATCTTCTTTTGTTTGTAGAGTTCACATTTAGGCAGCATTTTATCTGAGATGTGGTTTAATCAAGAAGCTTGTCTGTGTTTATTACTCTTTTTAATCCTTTCTATGAGTGAGTTCGTATTCTTTTAACTCATATATGAGGATGGTAGCCTTGGGGGAAAAAAAAATCAGAATTGTGGCCAAGAGCTGGCAAATGGTGTTAACAGACAAAGGAAATAGTCTGGCACTGGTGTATTCTGTCAGGCAAAGTCTTTACATCCATGTGGAGGGAACTGATCGTCACGGTCAGGCATTGACTTCCCAGCCAGCCCTGCATGCCTGAGATGACAGATTTGGCAGAGCAGATACTCCGTTTAATACACCAGAGGAAAAACGTTCCGTCTCCCTAGAGCATAGTTTATGTCAGGATGACCGCGTGCATCCATCCTCCTTTCGGGAAAATTACAGTTTGTAAAGCACATGTCACCCTCTTCCTCCCCTTCTTGCCTCTCTTTTCTTTTATGATGAAGCTCTACGGGTTTGGGCTGTTTAACGTCTGTCCTGTCCCAGGGCCAGGGATTGATGCTGCTGCTGGAACTCTGTCTGGGTGGAAGCGGTTCCTCAGGCTCTGGGCTGGAAGGAGCGAGCCGAGCCGGGGCTTTAAGTATTAAGTATGAAGAAGGGCATTCCTTTTGTTTAGTAAGGGCGATGGGCCCTTTTGTTCCTCTGAGCTTATGAATGAACTCGTGTGTGAAGCCGGATTTCCATTTTCTCTGAATATCAAGAGAAGCCAGAATTCATCCGTGAAGGAGTATCTCCTTGGGGTTGTAGAGACAAAGTTCAACTAAGTAGCAGAATTGGGGTTAGTTTATAGGTCTTTAGGCATCTAAATTCATATTTTCAGCAAAGCTACTCATAATTGGGTCTGTTGCTGAATGTGTTGCTAGTGAAGTATAAGTTTGTATCATATATTGGCCATTTTGTTTTATACTTGCAAATGACTACCGTCTGTTTATAACTTTACCTTCCTACAAATTCTGTGGGTAGTAAAGACATCATTTTGGAATCTACTTATTAAAGTATATTTTAATAAACTTATCAGTATATGTAAAAACTGGCATAGCTCATTCTCTCACTTATTAGTGAGTGGACAGACAGTTATGAAGAGTCTTAAGATGTCTAAGGAAGTGTTCAAAACTGACTCCATTCCTCAAACCCTAGTATATGGCAACCAAATGCAGAAAACCAGGTGAGGAGCCCAGAGGTGATTGCAGGCCTCTGCTGGGGTTTGCTGTTGGGATCTTGGGCCTCTTTCCTGGGTCGGGGCAGTTATAGGCTGCAGGACTAGAAAGCAGTTGCTGCCTGTCACTTATCCAGTCTCTGCTGGGCATCCAGCTGCCCTGCCTTATGTTTATATAATTCATATGTTATTAAACATTCATGTAGGCAAATAAGCAGCTACTTTTACACACAAATATCTGTGTGCTATTGGTAAACTACTACAAAATACTGTGGTCTCTCTAGTTCCTTTTAGAATTTAGAGGAGACTTATGACTTATTTTTGGAACAGATGCTTCAAAATCCCGAATTGACCTTAAAGGCGTGTGTTATAGTATGGTCCAAGCTTTACTGCAATAGTTTGCATATGTTGACCAAAGGAAAAACTTGGAAAAGTAAAGCGCGTATATCAAAATAGAATCCTAAGAGCAATGGATAAAGCATTTAGGGTCCTCTATTGTATAAAGTTACTTTGAAACTGAATCTTACTCTCTCTGCGTTCTGGGTCAGTCTTGCGACTGTGCCGTGAACAGTTCTGGCAGCTGAAGAATGCGGCCGCCCTCTTACAGAGCTGTGCTATCATGCTATAGCAGACTGTGGTGAATCCACAGTTGTCAGGGCAAAGCTTGTTTGAATTCTGTTTAAGTTGTGGTTTAGAGACAAAACCGTACTGAGCCAGTTTTCTCAATCACAAAGGTAGTCTCCAGAATTTTTCGTTTTTATTAGATGAAGGGTGATCTCAGGAGAAATAAGTGTTAAAGAAAAACGTCTTGCCATGCTGAGATGTGCAAGGAGAGTAAGTTTGTGGTTTACAGCCTGGCGGCTGGGGGCGCTGGGTTCCAGACGTTAGACTAGAAAGCAGCTGCTCTGATAGGAGCTGAGACAAGCTCCCTAACACATGCTTGCTCTCCTCTTCCTCCTCTTTCTCTTCCTTCTTCTCTTCCTCCTCTTCTTCCTCCTCTTCTTCCTCTTCCTCTTCCTTCTTCTCTTCTCCTCCTCTTCCTCATCCTCTTCTTCTTCCTCATCTTCCTCCTCCTCCCCTCCTCCTCTTCTTCCTCCTCTTCTTCCTCTTCCTCTTCCTTCTTCTCTTCTCCTCCTCTTCCTCATCCTCTTCTTCTTCCTCTTCTTCCTCCTCCTCTCCCTCCTCCTCTTCCTCATCTTCCTCCTCCTCCCCCTCCTCCTTCCCCTCCTCCTCTTCTTCCTCTTCCTCTTCCTTCTTCTCTTCTCCTTCTCTTCCTCATCCTCTTCTTCTTCCTCTTCTTCTTCCTCCTCTTCCTATTCCTCCTCCTGTCCCCCCTCCTCCTCTTCCTCATCCTCTTCCTATCCCTTCTCCTCTTCCTCCTCTTCCTCCTGTTATTTTTTTTTAAAAGTGACTTGGTTTTTATTGATTATTTGGAAATTTCGCATAATACAACCTGATTCCATTCACATCCTAGTCCTCCCAGGTCCACCCCCCTCACCCTTATGACCTCCCTCAAAACAAAAGAGGAAAAGAAGAAGAAAAACCAATTCCAAATCCAGTTCCCATTGCCCATATATTTACTGGAACATGATAAAACTTGCAGTGAGTGGCCAGCCCCTTAAAGATAAACGAGTCCTTCTGTAAACAGTAACAAATATAATCCACTTACCTAGAGAGAGGCTGGGGTGTGTACTGATCAGAGGTCCATTTAGGAATCGGGAGTTGGTTCTCTCTGTTTGTGCGTGTTACAGGGATGGAACAAAGGGTTCAGGCTCGGTGGTAAGCAGCGCTCTGCTCGCTCTGCTCGGTGGTAAGCACCCTTGTCTGCTCGGTGGTAAGCACCCTTGCCTGCCGAGCCACCTTGCCTGCTGCCAATCTATTCATCTTCCAGATCTCAGCTTGGTTCTCCTCAGGAGAACTTTCCACCCCTGCTGCCCCCTTCTCTGCACCCCTCCTCACACGTGTATATGTGATGGATGTCCTTCTTCGTGCTTTTGTAAGAGTAGAGACCATTCTGGGTTTTCTCCCAGGTCTCAGGGCCTGAAACACCATTTTAATTCTATTTACTATTTAAATGTCATCATTACACAGTGTCTCCTCCTTCTAAAGTTCAAAGGTCAAGCTACTAAGGTTCTCACTGTTGGGATATGTGCTCAAGTGATCACTGTGCATCTCTCTTATGATGTGAGGCCTGCGTCTGAGAAGTAAGGTTTCTCATGTGGATGTTTTCATGGAAAAAAAAAACACCTTGTGGGGATGCATTATACATCATCTGCCTTTAGTCCCCTACCAGGAAAGAGCACTGTGCTGTCTAGTGTGGCTGTTGCTTGGGGCATTTCTTTGCCGTAAAAACGTTTTAGGCTTCGCTTTTATCCTAGTGCATTCGTTTCTGCCACTACATCTCACTTCATAGAGGTACGAAGTGTTTCTACATGTGTGCATGTGCGCATGTGCGCATGTGTACGTGTGGGGGATGTTATGAGAGATACATATGAAGGAGTAGCTAAAGTTCTCACGGATTGTTTGGGAAACTAAGATCATCGTTCGCTTTTGTTTTCAAAGCAGTAAGGACTCTTGACTCTAAACAGGATATCAGTACCATGGTTCAGACATCCGCAATTCATTAAATCAAGTATCTAGTCAGTGTCCAATGTTAAGCAATTCTCTTGCATGC
>JADRCC010567140.1:0-13427 GCA_019843855.1 Hylomyscus alleni
GAGAGAGAGACACTGAAACCATCATAAAGCTTGAGATCGCAATGTTAGTCTAATCACAACCTGAGCCTACAAACATATTTCATATGCTTAGCTGGACCTTCTATTTATTCTGCATCAGGCACTAGCTAGGCGTGATTTTTGTATACGCATACAATGCTCTCTTGTACTTAAACCATCCTAACGCTGGCTCTGAAGACACAAGGAACTGTTATCAGTAAAGATGAGGAAATTGGATAACAGAGAAGGTAAGTCACTTGTCCAAGGTCACACAGCTGGCAGAGCCGGGATCTGAACAGCCCACACGAGAGGTTGCGCCTCCACCGCTACCCTATGAACTTCAAAAGCACATGAGCCTTTTGATTTTACTTTACTTGCAAGGTATACACCAAAAGGAAAAAGAGCCAGCGTCACTGGGGAGATTTCTCTAATTACAAACCTGGAACTTTTTAAGATCCACCACCAGAGCACTGGACTTGAGGAAGATCTGTCACCCTCCACAAGTACAGCAGCTTGTCTCAAAGGCTCGGATAAGGCGAGCACTGCCGTCAATCTTGTGGAAGACCGTTGTCCCCTGTCCTTCCTCAGTCCCCTTTGAAGGCCAGCTCCTTCAGAGTGCTCCAAACAATGCAACCTGAGATCCACACCTCTCTCTCACCTTGCTTCTGTTCCCCTCCCACCCTGCTTCTAATGGGATCTAACTTTTCTGACCTATGAAGAAATTAGCAGAAAAGGGCTGAAGTTATCAGGGTTTGGTTTCACATGTTCAGAGGCCTGTTGATCCGTTCCTCACTGGTAGAGAGAACTTGGCTGATTTTGGTTTTCCTGAGCCAGCACTAGGAACTGAACCCAGGTCCTCGTGCATGCTAGGCAAGCTGTCTACTACTGAGCTATACCTTTCAGTGACTGGGTTTTCTTTGAAATATAGGCAAAGACCACTAGGTCACGTAAGAACCACAGAGGCAGAACTTTGGTGGGAAAGGCTGGGTGTTTTTTGTTTGTTTGTTTGTTTTTAAATTCAAAGGGACTGAACAGTTGAAGAAAATATCCTCTTTGGGCATGCAGACTCCACTTGTACTTAATATACCCCTAAGTCCCCTTGCATTTAATATAACACTAGGTCACTATTTGAAAAGCAGAGTTGCCAAAGGTCACATTCTGACCTCAGACTATACGGGTGGGTTTCACTGTGCACTTCATAAAGTTAGCCACAGTACAGTGTGTGTGTGTGTGTGTGTGTGTGTGTATGTGCCTTGAAGCTGACAGTTAGAATATAAACAAACAGAAATATACACCATGTGATCTAAGATTAGCATTAAACTAAAGTTGGATTTAAATCTACGAAGCTCTCTTGGATCTGCCTCTGTTCTATCCAAGGTGGATTGCTGGTGGCCAACCAGAGCCATCAGACAGATCCCCACTTTAGCACTTACTTATACACTGTTCTCTAGTATCATAGAAAAGATGATTTTCAGACAGAGAGTAGAAATACCAAACTTATTCTTCAACAGAAGGGTGAGATAGAAGCTAGGAACCTCAGCCCGCCAAGCAGTCTCAGCCGTTTGCAAGGTCTGTGCTTTGCACATGATTTTCTTATGAAATATGACAGAAGACATCGCGGCTACTATGAACTGTAAAGCATTTTGTACACTTAGCCCAAGACAGTATGAATTACCCAGCTCTACCTTCCAAAGGAGGAGGCAGGACAGACTGAGTGAAAGAAAGCAATAGGAGTACTCTCAAGGCTGAACCCCAAAATGGCATTTAAGGGTACATTACCAAGGGTTCATTACAAAGTAAGTAATGAAGTCAAAAGAATGCATGGACACATGCGGCATGTGCACACACACACACTCACATGCACACCATACGCACATAGACAGACACACAGACACACACACACACACTCACATGCACACCATACATACATACACAGACACACACACACACTCACATGCACATCATACACACACACACACACACACACACACACACTCACACTCACACTCTTTATCATTATGGCCCTGGATTTATTTCCAATAAGCAAAACCCCAAAATCTATTCCTTTACATACAAAGCCCACAGCCTTGTAAATTCTCATGCTTTCACATACCCAAATCCTTTAACATACCCAAAAGTCCCATTCTGTAGGTCATACATACTCTCACTATCTTGGTCTGATTAATTTACAGAAAATTACTGATACATCATCAGGATAAGACGATCAACACCAGATTGTTTTGTTGTTTTTGCCTCTCAGATCCTAAAACTCCACTAGGGATCTAAAAATGAAGACTAGGGAACAGGCCTCCTTCAAATAAGGGCTAAAGGAGATATTAACCACACTGCAGTCACCCGGCGCCATTCAGGCTCTGCTGATGGCCTTGGTGACCAGTTAGAGGCACTAAGCAAACTCCACACAGGGCAGCAAAGTGTGGAGTTTTTTGCACCTCCATCCTTTCCTGCAGACCTTGGGCTAGTCTGAATCTTTATATCCATATCCCTATATTGCCACTTCATGCCTGGAGTGATGGTATCAGGAGGAAGGTCTCGCCAGGGTAAGTAGGTCATAGGTCAGAACCATGATAAAAGATGCCCTAGGCAACTTAGTCATCCCTTCCGCAGTGTGAGTTCACCCGAAGGCAGCCCAGTCGGGGAACGGGTGGGAGTCTTTATCATATAGCATGGAATCTATGGTCATCCTGAACTTTCAACCTCGACAGCTATGAGGAAGAAAGGAAATGTGTTGTTTAATAAAGTACCTGACTGAAGGCATCTTGTTAAAGAATCCCAATTAACTAGGACACTGGCTCATCCAATTGACGAGTGAGCAAACCGAGCTAGTAGCACAAGATGACAGAACTTGTTCCATTTTGTGAAACTTCATGTGGGCATACACAACCTAAATCCAAAGTTCTGGGATTACCAGTTAAACCGCAACCCAGGTCAGCACCACATATTTCTAATACAGCTTTATCTACAAATACATGTGGACAGTAATTAATAAGACTCCTTAAACAACTTTTTAAAACAACTTTGACCCAAGGACCCTGCCTGGGTATCCCAGAGCCCCTCGGATTTTTGCACATCTCCCCAAGCAGAGATGAAAACCTCCCTCAAAACCCTCTGACAGAGACCATTCAAAGATCCTCCACTACGAAATGTGCAGCAGCGCTCAGGCGAGCAGAAAGCTGTCCAATTTAGACTTATCCAGCATGATTTATTAACACTTTGTGGAGAGACTTGTCAACTCATACCAGCTGTGTCGTCTCAAGAGCGAGATGGCAGCACAGATAAATTAAAAATCAATTTTTTTATTAGAAACTATTTTGAAGCATTAGAGGGGATGTGATTTTTGAGCCATCTTCTGTATTTTCACAGGAAGCCCTTGCAATCATCCCCGTACAGTCCTGGGAGGCATGGATGCTCTTTTGGGGAGCAGATACCAGTGATCCCCAGAATCATTAGATTTATCAGAATCATTAGACGTGCCTGACAGACGCACTCTGCTACTTCAGACTGAATACTTTCCCATGGGTTAGTCAGCACGTAGTCACCGCTTGGTCACCTCAAAAATTAGTAAGAACTAAAAGCAGACCATACACACACACACACACACACACACACATACACACACACACACACGCAAACGCACACTCTCACACACACTCATACACATACATTCACACAAGTACACATACTCACTCACACCACACACACACTGACACACACTCACACATATATACACACTCACACACACATTCACACACACCACACATACACACTCACATACACAGTCACACACTCATACACACACACACACTGACACACACTCACACACATACAGACACACACTCATACTCAGACACACACACTCACACACACACACACAAACATGGCAGGGGGAGGATTCATGAAAGCATAGACATAAAGAATCCAGTCACTGTCTGGTCAGTTTGCTTCCTGGTTTTACTGGAGAGCAGAGTTTGTTAACGTTTTGTTAATGAAGAACACTCTAACCTGCTCCGGTCTGACCCATGGCTGAGTAAAGAGTGAGAACACTGGAGTGAGAAACAATCGTTTTTATTAACTTGCCCTAGGGAGTGGGTATCAGGCAAATTCCCACTGATAAGTATAATAGAATCCAAACTCACGTGTGAGCATGGGAGAACTGATGCTAATGGTGAAATTTTAAAGTGCTGATTGCCACGGGTGACGGACATACAGATGCAGTAAATGCATGAAGACGACCTTCCTGAACCCATCCCTCTTAGCCTCATGATCCCAAACCTACTAATGCTTGAAAGGGCCCGTGTCTGCCCCACAGTCCTAGAATCTGCTCCCCTTTCGGAGACTGATAGACCTGCTTAAGTTACACTCTGCGGGATTCTGATGAAGACAAGTGCCTGGTTCAGCTCCAAAGACCTTGAGGCCATTCTTTCAAACATGGCACTGGGCTTTATTAATGAAAGAACTTTTGTGAAAGAGCCATCGACAGCAGTTGAGTCACGTTTTAAGTTCCAAAAATGAAAATTACTTCATTAAGCCAAGAAACAAAAGCCTTTATTTGGAATAGCAATTTTTCAACCTGCCCCTCAAATCTATCAGCTTAGCATCCTTGGCTGAGTGGGACTTCCAAACGTAACTACAGACCTTCTCTATGACATGTAGGTAGGAGGACCACTTCATCTTCACAGGACATACCACTTTTTCTAGTATTTCTCAGAAGTCCCACATAACATAAATATGACACACATGTGCGAGCATACACACATAACTCCCTCTCCTGCTTACTTTTGAGGCCCAGGAGGAAAGGACTGTAGAATTTTAAATCAGAAATCCAAAGCTAAGGTTGGTGGTGTCAGGTTAAAGGCTCGCCCATCTCCACAGCTAATTCGGTTCTGAACAGTCCCAAGGGTGTCTAGATGAACAGAAGGAGCTAGGAAACCCTAGCAGGCAGGAGCCCAGCCTGGGGAATTGCTAGTACTCTGTGCCAGGAGCCAAGGCTCACCCCAGACTTGGTATCAGATAATACCAAGTGCTCGCCTGGATTTCCAGGACTAATCCACTCTCTGGTGGACTATCCAGGTTCCCTGGTGTCTGTACTGTGGGAAGGCAGTGGGCTTTTGCAGGCCAGAATGTTCCTAGATAGTATTGTTTAATGTGAGACATAGACTCCACTCACAGAAAACATCTGTATGTGGTAATGGTGTGTGCTCGGAAATGCTTTAGCCCCATTGCTGGGGGTGCAAGGGCCAAGACTGCTGGAGGAAAAATGGTATTTCAACTGTTCTACAAATTCAAACAGTAAATTCAAACAGTAAGTGTTTGTGTGTGTGTGTGCGCGCGCACTCATGTGATCTGCACTTTTTAATGTTTACAGGTTCTATCAATTCTTAAATCAACACACCAATAGTGGCTTTAATAACTTGCACTTACTCAGAAGATCCTTTTGCCTTAAAAGCAATTTAAATTCCCCCAGTTCATTCATTAAACCACCTTCTTGCCTCACCTACAAAACAGATGGGCGTGGAAGGGGGCACAATTTTTTAGGTTTGTCTCTGTATAACTTCTTTAAACTCCAAGATGACTTCTAACAGGCACCTTTAATCCCAAGACTCAACTGTGTTTTAACCTTGATACAGCATAGCTCTCCCAGGGAGGGAGCCCTTTTTCCAAACACAAAATAGTTCAGTATTGAAAACTAGGCCGTAGATCTACAACTATATTCTGTACTAAGTGGAAATTAACATTCATTTTTACCCAAATCGGTATGCTTTACGTCTGTATATCATTCTCAAGTTTCTAGGGTCCTCACTGGGCTCTTAGCTAGCCCTGGGTTACTATGACTGACTTGGAAAATATACCATTTGCCCAGAAATTGCTCTTGGTCAAAATGTAAATTGCTTATAAAGCGTGTGTAAACCTCGCTTAGAAAAGGCAGCACACATACATGCACACAAAAAAATCTATTCAGTGCAAAAGAGGTGGAAACGCTTCACAAATTAAGGCTTTCCTTAAAAAGAAGGGGGAGGGGTGAAGGCAGGACTGTTTACTGAGCTTCCAAAAGTAAATGGCTTCTTACTTAGGTTAAAGTGGCTTAATGTGACTGCAAGAGGGAGGTGATTTTTTTTTTTTTTTTGAGTAGATAACAGTATTCAACGTGAGAACGAGGAGAGAGTCCTCAAAATAAAACTTCATCAACAGGCAGCAGCAACCCGCGGGAGAGGCCCACCAGACACCGGAGCTAAAATGGAGCCTGAATTTCCTCTCAGACAGAGGGTAGTCGCAGGAGGTCAGGGTCAAGGTCACCGGCAGGGCAGGCTGCAGCTGCCCGACTGCACTGCACACCACGGGAGGGGCGGCGTTCCAGTCGTCTCAGCCGAAACTGATAAATCCCTTCTCCTCTCCCACCCTCCCTCTAACCCCGCCAACATTTTTTTTTTAAAGCAGGGGGAGAAGAGAAGAAGGAAAATGACCAAGTAACCTCACCGCTCTGGTTTTCGCATACAAGCTCATCAGCTCCCAAAGTTGCCATCTAAGGGCAAGTTAGCAGAGAACACTGAAGCCCATTTTGTGCGAGCAGGGCAAGCCTCCCGCGGTGGCGCCCGCCCGGGACAGCAGCCTCCCCCCTCGCTGCCCACGCGCGTCCGAGCAAGAGGGAAGCCCGGCCCCGCCATGTGCACGCACACTTCCACCAACTGCTGCGAGTTTTCTGTGAATCGCAGCGCGGAGCCTCCCGCCTCGCCCGCCCCGACTGCGCCGCCTTCTTCTCCTCCTCCTCCTCCTCGCACAAAATTTTCCTACACTCGCAGACGCCTGCGAGTGATTTTATGTGCATATATATTACATATGTGATATTATCCTCAGAACCTCTAGCGGGCAGGCGAAGAAAGGACTGCACGGGGGCATTTTTTTTTTTTTTCTCTCCCTAAAGGAAGAGGAAAAAAAAGCACAACCCAAGCCCTGTGCGTCGACTCCTTGCATACCGGGAAGGGGGAAGAAAAGAGGAATGTTTGCGGAGTAGACTGCCCGCGCGTGCCCTTGCTCGCCACTCCGGGTGCCACCGCGCCCGCCCGGGGCACAGCAGCCCCTCGGCCCCCTCGCGTGGGCACCGCCGCGGACACTTCTCGAGGGGGAGATCGATCGCGCTCGCCCGTCTGCGGCGGAAACACACTCGCTCACACACAACCCGAGACACCATAACCTTAACCCTTCCCCCACCCTCCGTGAACTTCAGGTGACCGACCACGTCGGCCTGACACCCGCGCGGGCAGGCGCTCCGGCTCCGCTCCCGCCCCCAGCCCGGGTTTTGCAGGATCGGGCTCCGAGCAGCGCCAAGCCGCCCAGGAGAGGGGAGCGGAGCGGGGAGGGGGGGCGGGAGGGGGGGGAAGAGGAGAAACTGACCCTCCGTCTCCCCCGACCCCTCCCTCCGGCGCCTCCCGCGTCCCCTCCTCCCGCCACCCCGCCCCACGCCTTCTCCCCTGCCCCCTCTCCCCTGCATTCAAGGAGCCCGGCGGCCCCGGGGGGGATATTTTTAGTTGCTTCTTTCTCCTTCACTTTTAGCTTCAGCAGCATCTCGGAACACTCCGAGCGGAGAGCTTGGGGGGGAATGAGGGGGGGAGCCCGAGAGGGAGTGGGGGAAAAGTTAAGAGTCTCGCAAAGAAAAGCGAGAGGGCGGCGCGGAGGGACCCGAGGCGCGGGTGGAGGAGGGGACGGGGACCCGGCCGCGCAGCCCGGCGCGAGTCTGCAGTTGGCTTGTGTGGCTAGGGCCAGGAGGGCTGGGATGCACTTTAGTCGCGGACTCTGCTCGGGCTGGCCGGGCAGGGGGGTCTGCGAGCCCGCGTCGCCCCGGCTCCGTCTGCTCCGCCTGACCCCGCATTTTATTGCGGCCGGGAGCCCTGCTCCGCCCTCCCCTCGGCTCTGCAGGGACCTCGCGCGCCGCGCGCCGCCCTGGCTGCCTCGCCTCAGCCTCGGCGCGGCTCCCGCACCCCACATCCGCTCGGCTGCCCGGCCTCGCCCCCCGATCGGCCGCCCGCGCCCCCCGGCGCCCCCACACCCTCCTCCGACTGCCCCTGGCTCCCTCTCCGCCGCCGCCTCCACCTCCGCCTCCAGCTCCAGCCGCCCGCGGCTCCGGGGCCGACCCACCCCGGCGCAACCTTTAGCCGGAGACCGACCTCTCCAGTCCCCAGCCCGGCGGGCGGCCGCGCGCCCTCGCCCCGACACCCCCCAATCGCCATGTCACGGCCTCGGCCCGGCGCGCGCCCCAACCCCGCACCCTTGTGCACCGGGATCCACACGGAATTTCTTTCTTTTTTTTTTTTTTCAAGATTGCAACCTCTCCCACCTCCCCCCACCCGCGACAAAAAACCCGGCATCCACACTACTCCCCTCCTCCCTCCTCTCGCCCCCTCCCCCGCAACCGGAGTGAGGAGGGGGAGGGAAAGGGGGGGAAAAGCCCGATCTCAAGGAAAAAAAAAGAGGGGGGCGAGAGAAAGAAAGAAAAAGAGAGAGAGAATAGAAAGGGCACGGGGCTGATCATCACCAACATGGCTGCCTCGGCATAGACCTAAACGAGGAGTAACCCGGGCTGTGTCTTTGTCAGTTTCACCTCTGTAACCCTAAACTAATGCAGAAAACAACGGCGGAGGCTGCGGAGGGGAAAGAGGAGAGGGAGGGCGAGAAAATGGCACGAGAGGAGGTGGAGAAGGGATGACTTACGTGAGGGAAGGCGCTTGGGCTGCTCCTGCTTCCTCCTGGGCATTTTCCCCCTTTTCTCACATTCTCCTCCTTGGTTAATGTGAGATCAAATAAACCCCCGTGGGGGCAGACAGGCAGACACTGGCAGAAGCCGAGAGGTAGTTGGGGGGCGGGCAGGGGGAAACCCCTTCTCTCCGGTGTGTGCAATGGGTTGAAGCTCGTTTCCTGGAGCCAGAAGAGGGGTTTTCTTCTTTTCTTTCCTTTCTTTCTTTCTTTTTTTTTTTCCTTTTTTTTTTTTTTTTAATTTTTTGGTCGTGCACCTGGCTTGTCCCCGAGCGTAATATTCTTCAATGGAAACGGATCTAATAGGTGTGAGTGTGTGTGTGTCCTGTGCTCGCGTGTGATGGGAGGTATAAATAAATGAGCGCCGGTGCGGCGGTGTCTATGGCCGCGCGCTGTGTCTCCGAGCCCCTAACACTAATGTCGGGATCAAAGGGCAGCGGCGGCGGCAGCACAGCTCGCAGCTCGCTCTCTCGCTCTCCTCTCGCGCTCTCTCTCTCTGTCACACACACACTCACACACACACAGAGGCACAGACTGAGGGAAAGAGCGAGAGCTAGACACACGCGCGCGCACACACACACACTCACACACACACACACACACACACACACTCAGCAAAGAGGAAGGTGCCCTAAGGCTCTCAGGGCGGACTCAGCCTCGCATTTACAACTGCTCTGTCTGGAAAGAATGGGGGGCGCGCGTGCGGGGGCGGGATAGACTTCTTCGAATTTATCCCGCTAGTCGCCCAATCAAGGGGGGGTGGCGGAAAAGTTCCCCCCACCCCCGGCTCTTGAAACATTATTTTACAGATTTTTTTTTTTTTTAAAGAAAATAGGTTGCACTAACCACTTTCTTTTGTGTATTAAACTACGTTTGGTTCTGTATAAAATTCCCCAGGCTTTTGTAACTGAAAGATTGACTCTCTCACCCCATCACCTTGAGTCTGGAGGTTATAGACGCTCACATATTGTCTTAAAATAGCCCAATGGAAATAAATCTTTAAAAAATAAATAAATGAAAGGTAGCATAGGGTGGGATCAGTGGACGGGTGGCATGGAAACCCAATTTTAGAGGGTCTGGTGGAGTTAACACTTGAAAATTCACCCTAAACGAAAATTACAGGGTCCTTGAGAAAGAGGGAAAATAAGATTAGGTCACTCCTGAGGGTTGACTTAATTGCCACGGGGCTATTCCTACAGTGCACACAGCATCTTGACTTCTATGATTCACTTTTCCACCCTCCTAAACACAGGTAGCTGAGGCTTACCCTGAAGCAATTCTAGTGTGTAGTTTGAGCTCATACAGCAGTTTTCATTAAGCCATATACTTTCATTACTTTAGAAATCACACATCTTGCTTCAAAGAGACACATAAAGAGGGAAAACAGAAAAGGATGCGTCTTCTCACAAAAGGAACTCAGTGAAGGGAGCAGTTCTCTCTCTCTCTCTGACTGGAAGCCATGTGGATAGAAGTTCACTGGGAGGTTGTTAATGATTTAAAACTCCAAAATCTGCTACTATAATTGAAGCAAAAAAAATTGGCCTGAAGAAGAGCTGTTTCATAAAACTCTTTGTAAGGGGAAACTTTGAACTTGGTGGAATACATTATATGTCATGAGTCAGAGCTAAAAAATAAAAAGGTGCATTATTTAAACTACATCTTCCCTTTTGAGCTTTTAAAAAAAAAATCCACTCATCATCTTATTATGTTAAATATTTTCCTACCAGTTTTCAAATAGATGTTTTTCATCAGAAGGTGGAGCATAGTGAAGACACAAAAGTTTAAAATGGCATTCTACCAGGTGACATGAGTGACTAATGAGACTTAGAAGTCTCCAGTAGTGTTAAAGAGAGCCACTGGGCTTGGGTTTGGTTACGTTTCCTTTAAATGACAATAGCTTTATACTGTTTTCACTAGGAAACTGTAAAAGAGACTGTGTCTCCCAAAAGATGGCTTTCGTTAATAATGAATTCTCAAGGTGAACCCCTTCTTGCTGACGCCTACCAACATACTGGGCACCCCAAGGTTGTGAGACTATTTGAAGCAGGTTTAAATGCCTTCTGAAACAGTGCCACATCCAAACTGGTACATCAACCTTAAACCAATTCCTCCCCCCCCCCAAAAAAAAATTGTTTTTAAATGGTAGTTAAAATCAGGCATGGTGACCAATGCCTTTGATCCCAGCACTGGGGAGGCAGAGGCAGGCGGATCCCTGTTTGAGGCCAACTTGGTCTACATAGCAAGCTCCAGACTAGCCAGGGCTACAAGTGAGACTCTGTCTCAAAATAAGAAAAACTAACAAAAAAAAAAAAAAAAGAGGCAGGTAAATGTCCCTGTGTTATGAAATAGACTGTCTTTTCACTCAGATCAAGTCCAGTTGGCCATGACTTGGGCTGGGCATCAGGTTTGAAGTTCATCTGTTCCAGGCAGACTGCTGTGGGCTTGTCACATCTAAGGAGTGATAAGTACATTGAGCATGACACTGACCACAGCTTTCTCAGAACTTTTACCTAGGATATCAGGATCACGACTCCAAATGGACACAGCACCACCTTTTCCTGAAACTGCAATGACTGTTCACAGTACTTAGTACGCCGTAATTGAAAACACACTTTTGGCCCTGCCTCCAAGCTGAGTACATTTCCTGTGACCTTTTAAAGGCATACTGGCAAAAGCTGTCGACTTTTAATTATATAGGTGTTCCATCAACAACCAAAAGCATTTTAAATGGAATTTATTTATACTTCCACCTTTTTCCAAAAATTATTTGAAGTAACACATAACAATGGGAAATAGAAGTAAACAGAGGCCGTTCTGTTTAAATCCCATGTTGCTGTCTCAACAACGCAGTAGACAACACGGTTCAAGGTCATTTGTAACCACTCTCAGTTGCTGTAATGTTAGCCCAATCTAAATGTTAGGAAGATAAACCCTAGAGGTCATCGCAAGGAAAACTCAAAACCAAAACTCGATAGCGTGTTTAGGTGCATATACCCAGGAACAATCAGTTTGGATTCTTAGACTCAAATGTTGTATTTGATTCACTGGGCTTTTAAGACCACGTATTTCTTACAAAGCACAGTACACTCCCCCACCCCATCTCTATCATCTGTCAAATGTGAGATCTATTTAAGTTCTTTAAAAATAAAGGTGCGCATTCTGAGATCTCTCATAAGTGCTGGTTCACAGGTGTGAATGCCATTTAAGGCCAAGAATTGCTAAAGGTGGTTTGACAGTGGGACCATACCTCGCAGAACAGTATAAAGTATACAGTCTGCAGAGGGTCTCCAGGGTCAAAAGCATTCTTTTAATAAAAAATGACTTGACAGGTACAGACACCTGCTGACCAAGGCCTGAAGGACCAAGTCCTGTGTCGGACACCCACTTGGTGGAGTGCGGGAACCAACTTTCAGTAACGTGTTCTCTGACCTCAACACGTGTGCTGTGGCATGTACAACATCCCTGTACATTAACACTGGTTAATTAATGTTTTTAAAACTTGGATAATAATATGAAGATGCCCTTTGCCCTTTTCTCCACATTTGGCATTTGTGGTGCTGATGCTAAGGCGGTGGTGGGTAAGATGATGGTGTATTGGCAGAGATCAAGGCAGGGATCGATACGCTCAGTATTACGCATCCTATTCATCGTTACATGCACTCAGAGAAAGCACAAAGGAAGGCTCATTTAAGGACATCCTTGATGGAGCGGTAAAAACTGTAAGTTTTACTAACTCTGACCCCTGAGACAAGACTTTTCCCTGTGACACAGTAATGGGTACACAGATCGCTCAGCTGTGGCTGAAGTACATCAGTTGTCTGGAGGAAAAAAAAAATCACTCCTGGGATTGTTTGAAATAGTCTTCCTTTTTCATGGGACATTATCTTTACTTGAAAGAATGATTGGCAGAAAAACTTGGGTATTTCCCAAAAACAAAATTAACAAAAGAATGAGGTGAGTTTGTAGCTTCAAGGAAACAGGGCAGAGTGTTGCTCTGGAAATGGAAGTCTTTGTACTTACAAGTGAAAGAAAATTCACAGGACTTGTGTTTGCTACCACAAGCTGAAGCGGCTTCCTAACACTTCATTTGTTTTATGAGATCCATGGTGACATTAATAAATGTGATTTTTTTTTTAAAAGTAGTGTCAACACTTTGAAAGATCTGCCTAGCTCAATTTAACCAGCATATTGCAAATATTCAATACATAATGTTACTAAGTTGGGTCATTGTAGAAGATTCACTCAAAGTGAAACATGGATTGGTGGATTTTAATGCAAAAAACTAGGCAAACCCCCATTGACGTGGTTTTAAATGCCACATTGCTTATAACTTTTAAGAAACCACTATCCATTGAACTCTGGGATAGTGTTAAAGAACGATATTTACAATTACTTGAAGAGATTATTAATATATCTCTCCCTTTTCTAACTACATATCTGTGTGAGGCTAAGTCTTCATGTAAACTTTTCTTTTCTTTCCTTTAACTTTTTTTTACTTTTGTTTATTTGCTTTTAAAGATTTTATTTTTATTGTAAACTGTGTATATATGTGTGTGTTTCTGGGCATAGGTGTAATGCCTGTGGAGACCAGAAGAGAGCCCTAGATCCCTGTTAGAGAGATCTAGAGTAATAAATGGTTGTGAGTAGCCTGATGTGGGCGCTGGGAA
>JADRCC010567142.1:0-11520 GCA_019843855.1 Hylomyscus alleni
GTCACATGAGTCCCTGACTTGAAAACCAATAAGGCACTGTTTTCAATACAGTTTGTGATATGTAAACACGTTAGAACTTTTGGCTAAGCAGTGTTTAAAGTTGGAAATTTTCTGACTTTCTCTTTTCAGTTCACCAATCACAAATATATTTTCATGATACAGTTTGAGAAAGATTCCAGAAATGTGACAAGATAAACAACTTTTTGGTTTGTTTGGGGTTTTTGTTTTTGGTTTTTGGTTTTGTTTTGTAGGTTTTCTGTTTTGTTTTTTGTTTTGTTTTGTTTTGTTTTGTTTTGTTGAGACAAAGTCTCATTGTGTAGTTTTACCTGGTAAGGAAGTTGCTATGGAGACCAGATTGGCCTTGGTACACATCTCTCTGCCTTCAGTGTTCTGAGCTTAAAGGTGTTTACCATTACACCAAAGATGTCATTGCATGCTTTATATCTCTTACACACCAAGCCTTGTGTTTTGTAAACTCTTCACCAATCTGATAAATAAGGAAGAAAAGGTTTATTTTGATATCTTGGCTTTTTTTTTTTAAAGGCCAATTGAACAACTCATGGATATTTAAAACCACTGATAATAAAAACTTTTTTTTCTGTTTTTGTTTTATTCCAACTACAGATCTGTGTAGAAATCTGGACCAAAAAAAAAAGTCAATTTACTATGGAAATGCCTGGAAGGATTTTTGGTTTCTTAATTTACATTTAGTGATAAATATATTTATTCCAACCTTTGGAAATCCAGAAACTACAATTGGATTCTTGACTCATAACACTTTTAATTTTTTAATTTTAATTTAAAATTGTTCAGTTTTCCAAAGTGTATACTCACAAACTATTTTACTGCAAATACAAACAAAAAATGCATAATTCATTCACAGTATCGCTGTTTTGTATCTGTATTATTCATACATAAAATTTATTTCAGTATAATTTACTATCCTTGTCTTTAATTTAGGAAGGTTTTATGTTTAAAAAAAATCCCCTGGAAAAGCTGAAGAATTTGATTTTGAGTAGTTACCATTCTTTGCTCTGTAAAGTGGGACTAGTAATAGAATTAGGAAAAAAAAAAAGTCTAAGAAATACATTTTAACTACTACACTGTATTAGAAAAACAGTAGAGAAGACTCTCATCTCTTATCATTTTACAGATTTATTAGATAGAGTAAAATGTTGAACACTTCCATTTTGCTAGAAGCACATTTTTTAGAAGTCAGGTGTACCTCAGATCTCTGTTTCTTAGTCCAGTAAGAAACATTACATTGTGACTGTAACATATAAATAGTAAGTGCTAAGTGCTCTAACCTTATTTTAGCTGTCACTTAATTTCATGACTAAGGAAGTAGAAGCTACTATAACAATTTTGTTGCAGAGAAAACCAAGTCTTCCATAGGTTAGGTAATGTATCCATGGTTTCATTGCTAATAAGTGAATTTGAAAGTCAGTTCATCTAATATCCAAAACATATGTGTGTTTTTGGTTTGACTAACTGTGCTTTCCTAGTTTGAAGTATAGATTAGAAATATTTTTAGTAAGCAAAATAAACCCCTGATTAAGAAGATAAAAAAATATATTACATTTCCACTTGAAACAATAGGTTGTTTCACTGTTAAGCACTCACAGCTGGGTCTAGCTTGAACTCACTGCTTAAGCACATATATAGTTTCCATGAGGGGAGAAGAAAGCCTTAGAATCTGAACCCGCATTTTACATCTTCAGAGGATGTGGGAGCTTTTTCAGTTTTCCATCAGACTGAAATATCTGGACATTTCCTTTCAGCTGGGATGATGATAGCCCTTTAGGGATAATCGTTCTCATTTTGCACTAGCACCTCATGGCTATAAACATAATTCTTCAGCCACTGAAGAGACAAGCATAGTGAGCTGCAGCAAATCAGCGGCACAAAGGCAAAATGTGTGGGTGTAGCCACTGCTGTGCCCCTAACACCTAGAGCAGCGCCTGCTCTATAAGAGATAGTCAGTCTATCATCAGATATGGATAAACTAACTTGGGGAATTGGGTAAGGCACAATTTCCTTTGGTGTGCCTGAAATTTAATGATAACTCCCTTTAGCTGGTGACACCCCCAATCAGCCCTTTGCTTTCGGGCTTTTCTGGTCTTCACTCACTTAAATCTCATGTCGTGCATCTGCTTCTGCACACTTACAGGGGCTTTTGATAGTCATAGCTCCTCATCATAGTGGAAGGAGACTATGTCTCATGATCCAGTCGTCTCGCAGGTCAACTAACCACCTGATGTTGACTCCTATCTTCAGAGATCTCCCAACATCTTCCTATACATAAAGATCCATGAGAACATTTGTTTAAGAAAATAAAGCTAGTTCTCATCTTCTTTTGAAAACTGAGCTTCTAAAATGGTTCATGTAAAAAATAAATAGGCATAGCTCAGAAATTACTTTCAGAGGAAATAAGTGAGAGATGCTTTTCCAAAGAATCCGTCTCTGCTCCACTTGACACTCTTGTTCCACCTTTGCACTAATGGTTCTGCTGACCATTTCGTTTACTCATGCTTGTAGCATTTACTCAAAAATACTTAACTGACACCCGTTTGAGGCAGGGGAAACTAAACAACGCGATACTAAACTAAAAACCTGAAAGAACTATGATGGGTAAAGTAACATCAGGATATAGATTGACGATAGTTTATGGATACCCAGAAACTACAAGCAGGTATGTGGTGGAATCAGATCCCAGTATGGCCATCTTGATACTAGGCATGGTGTGGTAGTGACCCATCACTGATTTCAAGTCACTACTAGTAAAAAGGCTGTTTGGTAACTCAGCCAAGAAAGAATAAAAAACTTGCCATCACAAAAATTCATTAAAATAGGAAGAAAAAATACACAGCATATATTTCCTTCATTCAGCTTCAGGAAATACCCAAATTAGACTGAGATATTCAAATTAGAAGGTATACTTATACAATTAAGAGAGCCCATAAGCATCAAGCATTAACTCTTGCCACTCTCTCCTAAAAAGTGTTCATAAACAGGTACACATGTTTACTCCTGAGTTGGTGAGACAAACATATGCAGAGTGAAAAAGGTACTAATCTTTCTTGCTTTCTGGGGCTCCCTTAGCAAGAGAATCAAAATTATTTAGTAATGGTTATAATACTCAACAGAAAGTCTGCAAAGCTGCTATATAAAAACTACCATAACATTAGCAAAACCATTGTACTTCAGGTATTAGTAATATTTACATGAGACCATAATGAATAAACAAGCAACTCAGAAATGACAATCATTTCTTGCACAGTCTTTTATAAGTTGTGGAGTGATTTTTGTACATTTATTTCCAGCTGATTGCACACGAAGTGGAATGACAGGTTATATTATGTGTCTCAACAGACAGAAACTTCTAACTGCAACCAGAAAATTAAATGTGTAGGAAAGCAAAGGAATTTCCCAAAACATTATATACATTGTTAACCCATCATTTAAACAATATTACCCTACTGAAGCCCTTTTATTACTGGATATTTGATCACACGATGAACTCTGAGACTGTGTTATTTACTGAAAACACCTGTTTCTAATTGTGGTGTGGCTCAGCCCTTAGTACACACCTTTAATCCCAAACAACGAAGGTAAAGTTAGTTTATAGAAACAAGCACCTATGTTTGAAAGTGATGTCTGATTGAGTGTCAGACAAAATGATGAATTAGAGAAAGATTTAGGCTTCAATGGGAAAGAATGTGTCTTGTCTTGTTGGTACAAGATGTTCCAGGGTGGTGTGGTACCCAAGGGGATCCCCCTTATCTGAGTTGAGGGAGCAGTTGGGGAGGGATTTGAAGGGGTGGGACTGGGAGGAGAGGAGGGAGGGGGCTGTGATAGGGATATAAAATGATTTGAAAAAATAAACGATGGGGTGGGGGTATTTGATGAAATAAAGATATATCCAACTCTCCAGAGAAGAGAAAGAAAAGAGGAACTAAAAGGGTAGTACAGAGCGAGGAAGGAGGCAGCCTTACTGGGACAGTTGTACAGAGACAGGTTGCAGAGTGAGAACAAACTAAGCATAGGTGAAGACAGAACCAGCCAGAAAATGAGAAGGAGCCAGAAGATTAGAACAGATTGCCAGAGTTAGTTTGAGGTCAAGAAGAGCCATTCAGGAGAGGCTAAGAGAAGCTGACAGATTGAATCAGTCGGATTGGAGAGGAGTTTGAGCCAGAACAGCTGAGTTGAATGAGCCATCTAGAGTTCAGAAAAAACACTAGGAAGGGGTGAACTTATTTAGCAGCAAGTCTCAGAGGCTGAAAAGATTCTAGGCCTAGATAAGATTGTATGGAGGCTAGAAACTTCCAGGAGGAGGCAGTAAGCCTTGGAGATGACAATTGCATCAGGCAAAGGAAGTTCCTTTGACACCTCCTACTTAATGAGATATCTAACAGAGAAGATTAGGAAACACTAACAATGCTAAAACTTCTTTCCACTTTGCTAAATTGTTAGCAAGAATTCTTGAAAGTGACAACACACTGGTAAGATACTATTCTTAAATTCTCCTCAAGGAACAATGTGACTAGATAAGAATGCAAGAACAAAATCAGATGATCAAAGCTAGACTCAAGATACTGAGTTTCCACAAACATATCCCTTATCTTGCAGATGATTGCACTCTACTTTCATGTTATTTTTTTATAAATATTAATCCAATTTGAGCCTTTTCTATGACATTCATTTATCCCGTGTGTCATCCTAAATCTAGATTATGTATACACACAATTATATGGACTTGAGGTAATTTAAAAATTAGCTAATTGGCCAAAAATAATAAGACATATTTCCTGACAGCAATCAGAATGTATTCCAAATCCGAAGAGATTGTACCACTTACTGTCTACCTGGTTGTCTTATTTACTGGCTGAATAGTTTTAGAGTGGCTATATGTATAGCTATTCAAGATCTGCTCACCTTGAATTAATGTATTTGTTTTCACATCCATATTGTCATTTCTCTTGATGGAATTTGTATTGTGGAAGAAGCAGTCTATATTTACCCACGCTTGGACCTTATGAAATCCCTGGCACAAGTAGAGTCTATATAATTAAGTGTATGATAGATGCCTAAGTACCTGAGTGCTTCAGTTTCTCGAAATCTTGCTTTGGTACAGTGCTTTTGTACTCTAAGTTTGTTACTCAAGTTTTCAAACTTAAGACTTGATTTGAGAGTATGCTTTACTATTATACAATAAATAAAAGCCAAAAGTAAGAAATATAGTATAGTTTAGGTTTTTTCTTCCTTAACAAATGAGCAAATACATGAATAGATCCTTAATTAATTGGTTCTTTTAGTGGGCAATACATAATATGGTATTTTCAAACATATGGAAAGGTTTAGCAACCTTAGGCTTTAAATGTGGTAATAGAAAGCAAAAAGTAACCTGGAGTAATACTATTTGATGGCAAAGATAAAGGAAATCTTTCACTAAGGGTTCCACTAATGATATAATTGTGCATTAATTCTTTTCTGCTACTCCTGTATGTAGGAAAATGCATTGTCTTCTGATGTTCTCCAAGGGATAATTAGGTATATACCTAACATCCTCAAATAACAATAAAAAGGTATTCCACTGCTCAAAAAATGCACACAATTTAACAACGGAAGAACCCTAAATAACAGAGAAGTCACACCTGATCTAAGAGGGAGCACGTATAGAACAAACACGACTCACCTCAGATATCAGAACTTAAGGGGTGGAAAACATAATTGGGCTTTAATCTACAAATAAAACAATGGCCCCAGATAATTTGCACTATTTCCCTGTAATCTGTTACTTGCACTGAGACTAGCTTCTCCTGAGACGTCCTCATTGGATGAACAAGCTGTTGTGGCTCATCAGTAACAGATCCACAAAGCTGCCTTGCTGTTGGGATGGGAATAAATCCATCCCCACTCTCTCTGCTGGCCCTCTTGTGAGCAATAGTGTACATTGGCAAGCTGAATTTACAGCTGCAGTCAGTCGGTGAGCCTAAAATAAAACAAAACCAAAATCCAGAGGGCGAAAGATCAATCAGATTGTAATTAGTGCACAGAGAAAACTGAATAATCAAAACCCAAAGCAGACAGATTAGCACACTCTGACCAACAGAGCTACAGTAACATATCAAGTGCTGAATGATAGTGTTCAGGGTTTTTAATTTTAAATTACATTTGTTCACTCTGTGTGTGTGTGCTTATGTATAAATGCTCATGTGTGTGAATGTGTGTGTGCATGTGTATGCATGCATGTGTGGATGTGTGTGTGTGTGTGTGTGTGTGTGTGTGTGTGTGTGGTCCAGAAAATAACTTGTGGGACCCAGTCCCAGAGAACTAATTCAGGTAATTGGTCTTTGAAGCAATCACCTTTATCTGCTGAGACATGTTGTGGCCCCATTTTCTTAGTTTTAAGATAATATGCTGTTCTACCTTGACAAACTTCAAGAAGGATCCCAAGTTCCTGCTTAATGGACTGTTTTCCGTCTATATATCAATAAAATGCATGATATCACTCAAAACTGACTATGAGAAAAATAAAATGTTTGGTATGTATAATTTGTATTGGTAGAAAAAACACAATCTACCTAACATGGGAGGCTTTTGCCATAGCAGTGAGAAAATGAACCAAGATTCAGGTAAGTTCATGTGGATCAGCCTAGTGGCTGGCAGGAAAGTGAGTTTAATTTCCCCAGAAATAAAACAAATGCTATATGCAGAGAAGTTACTTTTCTTATTTCTTGGAAAACAACAGCTGACAGAAACTAACTTGAGAAAGGAAAGGTTTCTTTGGCTTACAGTTCAAGAGGAAATAGTACATCATGGTGGGAAAGGCATGATGCTCCCAAATGGTCTCTGAGTCTTTACAGTCAGGAAGCGTAGAATGAGCGGGATCTGGGGCCTGGCAAGAAAACCTTATGGCCTCCCCCAGCGACCCATTTCCTCCAGCAAGACTCCATTAAATCCAACTAAAGATCTCACAACATTCTCATACCACTCTCTGGGGAACATGTGGTCCAACACATAAGCCAATGGAGATACTTCACGTTCAAACTAAAACAAATAAGATTGTTTAAAAAGAAAGAAAGAAAAAAGAAAATAAACACATTTGTGTAATGTCATAAGCTGTGTCTAAACGACAGTCATGGTTTCCACATGGGACTTTTAGCCAAGCATGGAAACTACCCTACACAATATGTGAGCCAGTTCCTTGTACAATGTGCTGGACCCAAGCCTATGAAATAAAAGAATAAGTACCGTCATTTTTGTTGACACAATGATTAAATAAATGAATGGTATAAATACAATCAAATTCCGTAATGTAATCTTGGATGATATAGTATGTATACGACCATTAGTAGAATCTGATGTCCACCTGCACACCCCTGAATGCTTGGAAATAAATTCTCAGTTCTTCCAGGCACAAATTTGTAGAGGAAAGTTACATTTAATCATGTATAGATGAAAAAGAATTATTACTCACAAGCAGCAGGAGCCACCTATAGTGCCCATGACAGAAGCTGAAAGGAGATGGCTTGCCTTGAATTCTAAGCAATTGTTGCATGCTGGTCCCCGGACAATAATATAAAGTTGGCAAAGTTTGTATTCAGGATGACCTTCAACCTCTAATTTTTTTTAACTTTTCTGACCTGATGACTCTGCTCCCAGGCATCCAGAGCTTTGGAGATGTGCACTCGCTATAAGGAAATAAAAAAAGCAACTCTCTGATATGGAAAAAGGCTTAAGCTTTTCCTCCCTTCATACCATGTAATAGTGTGGATAGGAGATAATTTCCCTGCACTTAGTCTCCTAGGTGTAAATTTAGAATAATAGTGACTCTCCTGTTAGGCGAATCACACTGGCTATGTGAAAGCAAGCTCCGCAATCTATATAACATTCAATAGATAATTGATCCTGCTCAAAATTGCCTTAAAATCGGGGACCCTCTAAAACCCATCTTGCCCAGAAATATGTGACTCATACAGCTTTAGTGTCTTCATCCAATCCCCCATCTTGTCTTTCAATTATCAGAGCTGAACACAACCTGACTATTAAGATTTACTAACTTCCAGATAGAATTCCTTGTATGTGTATAAACACCTCACTGTTTAATCTTTCTAAGTAGGTATCTGGCTTTTCTTTTTTTTTTTTTTAACAGTTATGTCTTTCAAATTTACACCATAGCAGCAAATGTACCTCTCCTAACTGGACTTTGGGATATATATATATATATATATATATATATATATATATATATATATATCAAATTATTCTACATTCCTCCTATAAACCAGCTCTAAAGGCCTAAGAGCCACATGGCCAAAATTTTGACAACAGTGACCACACTTTCCTGCAGACTTTCTGTATTAGTTACTTTTTACCTTGCTGGCAAAAAGCAACTTAATGAAGAAGCGGTTTGGTTTATTTGGGATCACGATTTGAAGGCACTTCAATCGCAGAAGAGTAGTCATGGTGCAGGAGTGTGGGATAGCCAACCATATTGCATCTGAATTCAAGAAACAGTGTTTAAAAATGTTAGTGATCACCTTACTCGTTAACTTATGTTTAGTCTGGGAGTCCAACTCTTGGCATGTGGTTACTCACAGTTAGGATGGTCCTTCCTATATCAGTTAACCTAGAACTTCCTTCACAAACATTCCCTGATGGGAGACCTGTTTCTCCGATGAGTCTAGACCCCATCACATTAGGGAGCTGTCAATCTAGCTCCTCTGGAGACTATCTGGAGTAAGTCTTTTTGTTACATTCACCTGACTGTGAACTCCCACCAAAGCACCATAAGAATCCTGAAGTGTTATCCCAGGAAGAAAGTATACTTATCTCAATCTCAAATTTCCAAAATGTAAAGGATGCAAATGTAATCTCACTAAATGTACTAGTCTGAATTTTTAATTAAGAGAAACCAAGACACTAAAATACCTTTGTATCAAATACACTGAAAGTTGGACTTAAGTACTAGACGACTTAAGTTTCCATCGTGATTGTTAAAATTATATTTATAAAAGAAAGCAAGTGTAACCATTCTAACAATTTGAGAAAGACATACTCTAAGAGGTAAAATTAAAATTAGGGAAAAATGAGACCATTTATAATGGGCCATTATGAGTCTGAATGGCAATGATTATTGGCTCGGCTTAATAAAACTGTCATCTAACACAAAATAGATATTAAGCTAAATTGCTTCGCATTATCATTCTATCAGGCTACAAAATTCAACACAAAGCCCAAAAAACATAAAATAGCAAAAAAAATAAAAAAATAAAAAAAAACAAACCCAAAACCAAACCAAAAACAAACAAAAAAAAACCAGAGCAAAACCAAGCTTTTCTGCTTTCCAATAGCTTTAATTAATGAAGGAAAATTATGTGAAGAATGAAACTATATGCTACACAGTGGAGCTTTTCGTAAGAACAAATGACCAAGCATATTTTTATTTACAGTGTTAATAGCGATGCAGCTTTACAAGGATACTCACCAAGCCAATATTGATCTTTCTCGGACATTCCACCTACCTTCTAGCTTTTACTCCCCAGTCTCTGCACTCTAGCTAGTCTCTAAGGTACTTGCTGCTGATCAAGCCACACAGTAAAGAAACCCTTTTGACTTCTCTCTCTCTCCAAATAGGTGCTTTTTGGACTTGCAAAATCAAAATCATACATTATATGAGTTCATGTCTGAAATACAGATTTGTAGATATTTTCCTAAATATACAGGGTCAGAAACCCTGAGCATAGACCAGTCAGTTGAATTTGGTTCCCCATCAGAAGGGGGTTTTGTTTTTCTTTTTGTTTTATACAACAATTTCAAAATCACTACATTTGAATTGCCAATAATTGGTAAAGATGATCTATTGGTGATAATGTATAGATTGTTAAATGTAACATTTGCTTGGTTTACATTGTCGATTATCATAAATATTTATTGAGACTATGCTACGTACAGACTGGAGACTAAGCAGTAGAGTTGTAAGGAAAATATTCTTTGTGGTATACATCTTGTAATCTAGTGATGGCAGCTTCATCATTGGGGTTACTATGCTAGTAATACAGCTTTATTTCTGGAAAGTAAAAGAACCATTCTTTTATTATCCTTTCCTTATTCCTTTTTTTTTTTCTTTTTGAGACAGCAACTCATGTAGCCCATACTAAACTTGGACTCACTATTTACCTATGAATGGCATTGAACTTCTTATCCTCCTGCCTCTGGAAGCCTGGGAGTATAGACATGAACTATCTTAGTTGATTTATGAAATAAATCAATTTATGCAATAACGGGAATGGAATACTGGGTTCCCTAAAAGTATTGAGCTACATCCCCAAGCCCTCAAAATGAAAATTTTCATCATCCAAAAAGTTGATCTAGTCATTGAAACAAAAGCATAATAGAACACATAGAGAGTACAAGAGACAAAGGCAAAGAGAAAATGAGTGAATTGGAAAGTTGAGGCATATAAGACATAGCAGAGAGGAAGAAACAAAAGAACATGAATATTAAAAGTTCTGAAGGTATAGAGAAAAATAAGCCCAGAAGTTCTGACACATCGAGTCAGAATAATGGTGAAAAATAACAGTGTTGAAAAAAGGAGAAACACTTTGAAATGATGATGGAAAAATTTATTCAACTGAAAATGAGTTCTCATATTTAGATCCTTTCATAAATAAAACAAAGCAAATTATATTTAGCTGGTCATTTTGTAGCAGAAAAGGCAGGCTATCAAGGACCAAGAGAAGCTTTTGGAGTCAAACAGAGATAAAAGCCTACCTAAAAGGGAGCAATTAAGCTGATAGCAGACTTCATCCCCATCAGAAACGCTCAGAAGACAGGGAAAGGTAAGTTCAAATCACAGTTGAATACCAGATGTCTTCCTTGGCCGGTACATGTGCAACGTCCCACATCCATACCCATACACCACGTCTGCAAACATGCACATGTGAAGCTAAACATTTTAGAGAGCATGAAACAAACATTTTACTGTGTATAGTGATGGGCCTATGTATCTTCCTTTCAAAGAAATAAGGCGCATATCTGATTAGAAAACAGAAGAAAAGAGAATGGCCAAGTAGGAAATGGGGGACGGGGTGTGCAAAGCAACCATTATATGGCTAAATCTGCCCCAAATTTCGGGTCAGAATAACAATCACACTAGTAATGTAGTTTACTATATTTAAATAAAAACTGTGGCTGGAGACCAGAAAGATGGCTTTATGGGAAGGAGTGCTTGCTAGAATATTAAGCAGGAGGCCTGAATTCACATTCCAGGATTGGCCTCAGTGGCCACAGGTACTGTGTAAGAAATATCAAATATGAATCTTTTTCACCATATACTATAAAACTTGGGTTTAGAACAAGGAATTTAAATCTTTTATCTCTCTCATCTTGTAAAGACTTCTATGCACATGTTTTAATCCCCTCCCCCTCACACACACACACACCTAGTAAAATCTTTGTTTGCACAAAGGCCCCTGCTGCTTTCCAGAATTTGATGGCCAGGAGCAGTGACTCTTT